>CAMOHE010046968.1:0-38654 GCA_946598075.1 Artocarpus hirsutus
TGTTTTCCCTCCAGGAAACACTAAATAGTGTACACACTATGTTATGAGTATGAAAGAAATGATGAAGAGTAAATGAAATGAAAGGATGACAAGGTGAAGAGTTAAAGAGTAAACATATATTAATTGAGCTCACTCATTTACATGCTACTGATGCTTATATAATTCTACTTACTGGGCATTAGCTAAGGACTAGATGGTCGACTGGCGCATTTTTGATGCTCGAGGCTAACGTATATGGACTAGCTGACCTATTATTTTGTGGTCTTATTGTATATGCATTTTGGTGAGCCAGAGGGATTGTATATAGTACACGGTTGAGCCTATTTTTGAGAGATGTATTTTAATGTATATATTTGGCCAGCCATTTGAGGTAGATTACATATGTTTTGAGATCCTCACTAGTTAAAGCTTTTTAAAAAGTTCAAATTTGCCCGTATTTTTGTACTCCTTTTGAATGACATATTAAGTTTAACATAAGTAAAAAGGTAAGATGTAACACTACTTAATGTAACTAGATAAATCTTTCAAGATTATATTAAGTGGGTGTTACATGGATCCCCCTTCAAATGAACCCAATTCAGTCCCTGCCTAAACTTAAGGGTGAATTGTGAACAATCAGCATGAAACTTGCCCAATGTTCACAACCAAGTGACCCTAAGCATTACATTTGCACTCCCTAATTCAAAAAGGAAAGAAATCATCCTTCATTTAAACTCCCTGTATCCACAATTCCAAGCCTCGAAAAAGCCCTTGTTGGCGAAAATTCATACCATTCCCCACTTTAATCACATAGCTGGTCGTGTTTACACAAGGTAAGTCCAATTCTTTCTTGAGCCTAGTGGAGATAAGACTATGCAAGGCCCACTAACAATTACGACTACTACTTCCTTCCCATTTATGGTCCCCTTTAGTTGAAATTAAACGAAAGGCCTACCTACTCAGTAACAGCCGGCTATGGCTGTACTGATGTTTGCTCTATTTTGGTCACCGCCTCCTTTAGTGCCTCGTCATCAAGGACCAAGAGGACTTGCAGTTGATAGTTCTTGCAGCATTGTCCGAAATTGAACTTTTCATCACACCTAAAGCATAATCACTTTGCTCTTCGAAGTTGTTTCTCCTCATCAGTTAACTGGAAAAATCCAATGTCGGAGCTCCTTGCCGATGTGCTAGCAATTTGAAAAGGTTGAACAAGACGAGATTTAGAGTGCCCTACATAGTGATTGATGTTGCATTCAAGTAAACTCCAGTGTGGGCCAATGTGGCCCATATATTTGGCTGTAGCATTCATTTGAGATACAGTTGTAGTCCCAAGTTAGGTTTGCATGGGTGACCCACCCGAAGTCTTCTAAACAGCTCCACCATTTCATTGCAATCTTTAATTTTGTGGGCTAAATTCATCACCTCCTGAAGATTTATGGGCTAATGTATATTAATTTCGGTCCTAATGTCCTCACTAGCCTATTATGAAAAACCCCACTGAAAATGGCCTCAGGAACATCCTTCGTCATTGCTGCTAAAGCTTCGAAGCTTTCCCTACACTCGACCACCATTATGCTCTGTTGGAAGGATATTAGTAGTTTCGTCGGATCCTCCTCCAATGCATGGCTGGAAAGTGCAAGATCGCATCCTAGAGGTTGCGCCACCCAATAAACGGCGCTTGAGCTTTCACCTATTAAAACTATCCTAGAACTTTTCCTTCTATACACACATAAGCCAAGAGAACCTTCTCCTCACCTTTAAATCATTACCGGCAAAATATCTTTCCATGTGGAAAAGCCACCCATATGGGTCATCCCCATGGAAAAGGGGTATGCCCAACTTCTTCCCACAATGATCAATCCGCCCTCGCCCCCGCACTAGAGAATTGGGATGGGGTTCTCGTTCTCATTCTAGTGGTGGCTCCCGAGCACCCCTTCTCCTACCTAACAAGGCCTCCAAATGCTACAGCGTTTCTTGGATCTACCCTACTTAACCTTCAAGCACCTTGACACTTCTTGTAATCTCGGAACTAGATGATAGATGCACATTTGCCCAAGGAGTTGCATCCTATCCTAGAACGTCTCCATTTGCCGCTCCATGTTCGAGACCCGATCGACTCCCTATTGCTCCACAAGAGGGTTGGCCATAGGACCGATTAGCTTTGATACCAAAATGATAGGTACCAATTATTTCCTCCACTTAAACATAAGAAAACAAGCAAAATACAACACAAACTTTAACCAAACTGATTCAATTCACTTTATTTATTAACAAACTCTAGCTTCTATAGAGGAAGCTGAGTCTTCACTGGTATAACTCTCACTGATAGGAAAGGAAAAAAAAATAAGAAATTAACAACGGAAATGAAAGAAAGAAGGGTTTCGAGGACCCTCTATCTCCACAAGATTGTCACACCAAAATCATGCACACCTCCTTCCTTTGCACAATCTAGCTTATATTCTATGATGTTAAACATAAAAACGACACACAACACAAATTTATAATTTCCCATATACTGAGTCCTTCTTTCAAACAATTCTACTCTTCCTCTTTTTTGGAAGTTACAGAGAAATTATAAAATAAAAATAACTTACTAAGATTGCAAAAGATTTTTTCAACTCTTTTTCTCTTTTTTTTTTGCTTTAAATCCTAAGAGCTAAGAAGCTCTCTAATTGAGAATTTAAGAGAGAATTCAAAACTGAGGGGTGAGGATGCCGTCACAGATTCATGGCGATTTATAGCCTTAGGAAGGATGATTTTTGAAATAAAAAATTAGGCACAATTGGATGTTGATTCAGCCTTCACATGCTAATTGTTTGCTAAGTGTTTCAGCATTAAAGCTCAAGCAAGTTAAATACATCCGTCCACCATTATTTGTTTTCTTTCTTTATTTTTTAACCCAATTCAGCGTAATTTGCGGACTGATTTGATCAAAAGGACGGGGCCACAAACAACAAACTCTGCCCAGGGACCCCCACTTCCCTCGTTGGACGTGCAGGAAATGCTCGTGTAATACACGCACCACGCTGATTGGCTGACCCAGTGGGCCTCGCGCAACTGTGCTGCTCAGCATCCTGTCGGGTACTCTCCTCTCTATAGCACATGACTGCACGCGCCAGATCTGGATTGTCCAATTACTTCATCCAACGGCTTCAAGAAATTCCGATTTTAAATTTAATTTTTATCTATTTTCTTTTTCGGTTTTTTTTTTTAAATCTGAAACTATGCAAATTTTTTTTTTTTTAATTTTTACCAAAATCTTACGTAATTAGATACACACTTGAGGAAATTACATACCTAGGGAGAAAAATATTTGCAACACATTAAGAGCCTGTTTGGTTCGTGGTTTTAATCATAACTTGAATCATTTTGTTACAGTATTTTTTCTCACAAAAATTTAAATTTTCATTCAAATTCTCTATTCAAATCTATGAACCAAACGGACTCTAAAATTATTTATAGATTACTTCAAAATACAACAAAATAAATTAAAAACCAAAAATAAAACAAAATTGATCAAAACAAAACAAAACAAATTACAATAAATTAAAAATATCAAGGACAAAGTCAGTTTTACACATAAAAATTGCTAAAATAACTCTATTTTATAGAGTTATCACTAACAAACTCTCTTCTAACCGTTTCCAATCTTTCACAATACCAGAATTGCCCTCGATTATTATGACTCCAACTTGAATTCCTCTTTTTCCCCTCCAAGAATAAACAAATTTAAATGGAATCACAGCTGAGGTCCTGTCAAAAGTGAGGAGGCAAAAGCATGATGATCCATTGTTATCTCCATCTCCTAATCTTTTTAAAATTTCATCTCTTCAAAATAAGTCAATTTCCTTTTTATATACAGCCGATTATGATAAAGTAGTTTCCTGGAATTTTTAATGTAGAAGGGAGCTATTAGCTTGTTAACCGATCCCAAAAACTTAATATTTGAGGAGATAGGCTAACAATGTTTCATATTCTCTTACTCCCTTTCATGTGCAGGCTGGAAATGGACAAATGTGTAGGTATTAGAAAGCCCAACACAAAAAGAAACCTAAAACATCGTAAAGGCCCAAAACGTGATAATAATTTCACTGAGGATAAAAAGTGTGATTACAAAAGCTTGAACTTAACAAATCCATCCCAAAAAATGCTTAAGTTGCAAGGAGACAAGGCAACTATATTTTTTTTATTTCTAACAAGGACCTAGTGAGAGAGTTCGGTGAGGTAGTGAGTGTGTGTGAAGAAAACGTAGATAGATGGGTTTGGAATTTGGAGGATTTTTGCCTCTCGAGAAAGTCATTCTTTAAAGGCATTGTTGTGTGGAAAGTGAACATCTTGGGCATCATCCTCAGTGAATGTAATCTCCATATTGATTCTTCTCGGGACCTTGCATGGTCGTTTTTTAATTTTAATTAGACTGTGGAAAGGACTTGCCTTTGCTTCATAGGCATAATTCTTATATGACTGTCTCAAGTTTCCTCCTAGATATGGCTTGCCATGGATGGTCTGGATGACTTTTATAGGCTGTTGATTATTTTCTCTTTTAAGGTGCCTAATTGTTTTAATCAACACGAACCCCACCTAGTCGGTTCTCTCGTATGTATTCTTGTAAATATCCTCTCCTAATGAGGTCTTTAATCTCATCCTTTAGGTCAGTACAGTCTCAAGTATTATGACTGACCTCTCCATGGAACCTGTAATGCTTAATCTGGTTCTTCTTTGCAGGGTCTTTCCTCATAGGAATTGATCTTCCCAGCAAGTTTTTGACCTTCACCTAGTTGCACATTTCTTCAATATTTGTATCCAATTCAATGTATGTTTCGTACCTTCAGAAAGGATGCCTTTGTCGCTTGTTCCCTTGGGTCAAGGCCTGTGTTAGCTGTGTCAGGTGACGCTGGTGGCAAGGCTGGTAGAGGAGCTAGTGGTGGGTAATAGTTATTGGCATTCTACCCATTGTTATTCTAATTTCCACCATTTCGGTTCTTCCTTTTCCTGTTGTTTTTGCCGCTTTGATTTTGTACAGGCTAAGCTGGCTATTGCGCTAGTGTCACTGAAGTGGTAAGACTGTAATATGGTGCTCCTATAGCTGTTGATAGTCGAGTAGCTTTCTCAACATTTATATGCTACTAGGCATGAGCCAAGAACTCGGCCCACGAGACCGGTGGCTTTTTATCTAAGGAAAATTTGAAGGTTATTTATTGTAATCCCCTAAGATCAGATGTGAGGGTCCATCTTCTGAGTAGTTCTCCATGCATGACCATTTCATTGGTGTAATGATCAATGAAGGATTTTAGGAATTGGTGTAATGATCAATGAAGGATTTTAGGACTTAGCAGGCCCTTGTTTCACGGTCTAAAGTCTTTCATAGTGTATTTGTTGTAGTCGTTTTCCCATGAATTGTGTAACAAAGGCCATATATAGTTCTTGTTAGCAAGTAATTGTTCTTGGCCTTAAGTGTCTAAGCTAATGTCGAGCCAAACTATTGTGTAACGCCCTCTTATAGAAGTCACAATAATCGTTACGTTTACCATTATTATCATTATTTAGAGATAAATAATTCAAATAAAATACTTACACTCAAATAGATATCTCAGGAAAACATGCATAATTTTTTTAAACTACTTATCGCATTTGCTTATCTCACCTCAATTAGCCTAACTAATCACTTATAGTGTTTGGCTAATCGATCGCCTGTAGAAATGGTTAGTTCACAAATATAATCATTTACTAAATTATAGAGACACAAAACTTCAAATAGTGTTTAAATCTCTCGAGAAAAATATTTATATGTTCAAATAGTTTATGTTAGACATGTATGCCTGAAGGAGTAAAAATGTAATATGTCTTTTAAGACATTTTTATCAATAAAAAATTTATTTATTATTCATATACCAATTTATTGTCCTTTTTATGTTTATATTTGTTGAATGTACGATAAGCAAACAAAAGTTTGAGACTATCGGTCTAAGTCTTTAGAATCGGGCATATAATGGACATATTATACAGAAGACATGATTCTAAAGGTGATGGTTTAAATCAAAGGATCTGTAATCGAGGGAATAAAGTTGGGCACTTTATTCACGCAAAGATTGTAATGTTGTTTATATCCCTAATAGGAGATAGTTTATCTTGGCCATCTGAGGTGGACTCCGCGAATAGAAACATTGGTGCATTGTCATAGGTGACAATGTATAGGAACGGGACATAAAGTGTAGTTGATTTGGATTAATAATTCTATCTCGGCAAATCAATTCACTTTAGACAATCATATGTATTGTATCTTAATCCTAAGATGAATAGTGGGCCTATTATTTTGACTTATATCTTTTGATGTACCAAAGAACAGAAATGGAAAAAAGCATCAGGCTAAGAATGGGAAGCCTTCTATTCCTGCATACGGCAAGAATAAGAAGAAGAAAAAAAATAACCCAAAGAAGCTCAAGTGCTTTTTTTATGGGAAAGTTAGGCACATTAAGAAGAATTGCAAGGACTTCCTTTCTCGAGGAGGTAAGTGTGATCTTCTAGTTATTGAAACTTGTTTGGTTGAGAAATCTAATGACACTTAGGTCATAGATTCTAGGGCAACTAATCATGTTTGTGTTTCTCTATAGGGGTTCAAAGAAATACGAAGTCTACTGTATGAAGACTTCATGCTTCAGATGGGCGATGGATCCTTAGTGTTGGCTAAAGCAGTGGGAGACGTCCATCTTTATTTTGATAATTATAGGAGTTTAGTTTTACGCAATTGTTTTTATGTTCCTAAATTGAAAAGGAATTTAATTTCTATAGCTTGTTTATTTAAAGACTCTTATGTAGTTTCTTTTAATAATAAAGTGGTGATTTATAAAACAAATCTTTTATCTATGATGGATAGATGCAAAACAATTTATATTTTATCAAACCTAAAATTGACTTACTGCTTAACACTAAGGTTAATGATAATAACTCTAAAAGACTTGATACTTCTCACTGTAATAATACTTATCTTTGGCATTTATAACTAGGTTATATTAACCGGAATAGGATTTAAAGGTTGGTAAGGGATGGACCTTTAAGTCACCTAAAGGTAGAATCCATACCACAATGTGAATCTTGTTTGGAGGGGACCAAAAGACCATTTAGGTCTAAGGGCAATAAGACCGAAGGGGTTCTAGAACTTGTACATAGAGATGTTTTTGGACCCATAAACATCCGGGCACAAGGAGGGTATGAGTATTTGGTCACTTTTATTGACGATTACTTAAGGTATAGATATGTGTACCTAATGCACCACAAAAGCAAAACTTATGACAAGTTTAGGAAGTTTCAGACTGAAGTGGAAAAGCAATTGGGTAAACCCATAAAGGTACTTCAATCTGATCGAGGTGGTAAATACCTTTCTGATAAGTTCTTAGAAAGCTTATTAGAGAATGGGATTCTATCCCACTTGACTGAGCCAGGCACTCCACAATAGAATGGCATGGCTGAGAGAAGGAATAGGACTTTGTTGGACATAGTTAGGTCTATGATGAGTTATTCATCATTGCTTTTATCCTTTTGGGGATAGGCACTACAAACCGCATGTTATCTTTTAAACAATGTGCCTTCAAAATTGGTGCCTAAAACTCTTCAAGAGTTGTGGACGGGCAAGAAGACATCCTTAAACCATATTCACATATGGGGATGTTCGGCTTATGTCCTATTTAAGAAAGCAAATAGGTTGGAAGCACATTTGAAAGTTTGTATGTTTACAGGATATCCAAAAAGGGCTAAAGGGGGTTATTTCAATAATCCAAAGGAAAATAAAGTTGTGGTTTCAACTAATGCGACATCCCTTGAGGAAAGTTACTTGGATGACTTTAAGCCTCGAAGCAAAGTGGCGCTCGAAGAGTTGGTGAATGATTTGATCACTTCGAGGGCTCCCAATGAAAGTGTTCCAATTAGTTTAGAAAAACCAACCAAACAACAAGCTAAGGGGCTTTGGTGTAATGGGAGGATCGAGCGTCAACCAAAGAAGGCATATATTCAATGGTGAAGCCTTTCTGGCTGAACCAGTTGAACATGAAAGGGATCCTTACCCTTACGAAAAGGCTATGGAGGATGTTGATTCAAAACTCTAGACAGAAGTTATGAACAATGAGATTAAGTCTATGGAGACTAATTGGGGTCTAGGAACTTGTAGATTTTCCCAAAGGGATAAAACCCATATGGTGTAAGTGGATCTATAAGAGAAAGAGAGGAGTAGACAGAAAAGTCAAAACCTATAAGGCTAGACTAGTGGCTAAGAGACACACGCCAAAGGAAGGAATTGATTATGAGAAAACCTTTTCACCTGTAGCTATGCTTAAGTCCATTCGCATTCTCTTGTCTATAGCTTCCATTCTCGACTACGAGATTTGATAGATGGATGTCAAGATGGCTTTTTCTAAATGGCTATCATGGTGAGTCTATTTATATGGCACAGCCACATGGGTTCAAGGCTAAGGATCAAGAGAGTAAGGTTTGTAAGCTGCTAAAGTTAATTCATAGACTTAAGTAGGCTTTTGTTTCTTGGAACATAACATTTGATCAAGTGATCAAGACTTATGGGTTAGCACAAAATGTGGACAAACCATGTGTTTTTTATTACTTCATGTAGATGATATTCTGCTAATTGGCAATGATGTTAAGGTGTTGTCATCGATCAAATTATGGTTCACCAAGCAGTTTGACATGAAAAACTTGAGTGAAGCTAATTATGATCTTGGTATCCAGATCTTTCGAGATAGGAAGAATATAATGATAGCTTTGTCCTAAGCGGGCTACATAGATAAAATTCTCAAGATATATGCAATGCAAGATTACAAGAAAGGTGAGCAACTATCTAGGTCTGGAATTACTCTTTCTAAGAAAGAGTCGCCAAAGTCTGATGAGGAAATAGAATACATAAAGAAGGTGCCTTATGCTTCGGTAGTGAGTGCTCTCATGCATGTCATACTTTGCACACAAATGGATATTAGTTATGTGGTTGGGATAGTAAGTCGATTTTAGTTGGATGCAGGACCAAACCACTGGGTTGCGATCAAGCGTATTTTCAACTACCTGAGAAGGACTTGAGGGTATATGCTTGTATATTCAAGAAAGGATTTAACACCTCTAAGATATACTGATTCGGATTTCCAATCCTGTCTATATTCAAGGAGATCAACTTCAGGTTTGGTGTTTACTCTGGGCGACAATGCCATTGTTTGGAGAAGTGTCAAGCAAGATTGCGCCTCAGATTCAACGATAGAGGTTGAGTATGTAGCAGCTAGTGATGCTTCGAAAGCATCAGCATGGCTCCACAAGTTTCTTATGGATCTTGAGGTAGTTCTTGGCATGGATAAGGCGGTATCGTTGTATTGTGATAACACTACAGCGATAGCTAATGCTAAGGAACCAAGGTTTCACAAGAAGAGAAAGCATATTCATCGAAAGTATCATGTGATAAAGGACTTTGTTGAGGGCGGGCATGTTGCAGTATACAAAATTGCATCTGAAGACAATTTAGCTGATCTATTACGAAGACACTAATTGGGAGAGTTTTCGAGAAGCGTGTGGAAGCTATGGAGATGTGGGATTGTCATATTTATTTACTTAATGCAAGTGAGAGATTATTAGACATGAATGCCTTAAGGAGTAAAAATATAATATGTTTTTAGAGATATTTTTATCAGTAAAGAATTTATTTATAAGTCATATACCAACTTATTGTCCTTTTTATGTTCATATTTGTTAAATGTATGATAAGCAAACAAAAGTTCGAGACTGTCAGTCTAAGTCTTGAGAATCAGGCATATGATGGACAGATGATGCGAAAGACATGATTCTAAAGGTGATGGTCTAAATCAAAAGATCTGCAATCGAGGGAATAAAGTTGGGCACTTTATTCATACAAAGATTGTTATGTTGTTTATATCTCTAACGGGAGATGGTTTGTCTTGGCCATCGAATGTGGACTCTGCTAATAGAAACATTGGAGCATTGTCATAGGTGATGATGTATTAGTTCAGGATATAAAGTGTAATTGATTTGGATTAATAATTCTGTCTCAACAAATCAATTCACTTTAGAAAATCAAATGTGTTGTATCATAATCTTGAGATCAATAGTGGACCCGTTGTCTTGACTTATGTCTTTTGATGTTCTAAATGCTGACATCTATATTTTATGTTGGTACGATACCGATATGTTGGAGACATGACTCTTGATAGCGTAGACCTGTAATTCATAGATACGGAATCTATAGTTTCTCATTAGGAGTCAATGATATCCTTTTATATACGTTATCCTGTAATTGAAAGATTGGAGAGCTCAACCATTTGGATACATATGTGTAACTGAATGATATATTGTCTTTGGATGGTAAGTTTTCTGATGGTGAGATATAGAATGTAAGAGAAAAATAATTGGAAAGAAATGACAAAATGTATCCTTAAGCCGATTATGGATATCCTATGAGAATACGATACATTATGATATGTCATGGATACTTAGTGGAGTAACGTTAGAGTTGATAATTATCAAACGTATATTTGGGATATTGGTTTTTTAAATTATCGGGACCTTAACCTATATAGGTCCATTAGGTCTCCTTTGTTAGCTCATAATAGATCCTATAACGATACAACGTGCTTTTCCAATAAATTGGTGACTTATGTTAAATTATTAGATTGGTTGAAATTCTATAAGATCAGATAATTCATGTTTGTTTATCGGTTGAAATAATTTTGTATAAATTAATTCAAGATAAACTTGTTGAATTATATAGAATATTTATTTTCTTAGAGATTATATAGATATAGTTGTTTTAATCAGATAACTTTTCTATTAAGTTATTTGAATTAAAATTGATGCATTATCCAAAGAATCTCAAGTAGGAAATAAAAGATTTGCAGGAATCATTAATCGTAAGTTTGGTAGCCCAATTAGTTAGTTCAGCCTGTCGAACTTGTCGTTATTTCGAAATTAATTGGATAGTCAATCTTGTAATCAAAAAGCGCCTTTTTTTTATTTACTCTTTTCCTTATAGTTTACACTTCCAGATCTTGATATGAATCTAGATAATTAGCAAGATGTTCATTTGTACATGTTTCACCTATATCACAAGGCTTGTGATAAGAAAAATTTTTTTGCTTGGCTTGCCAATGGGGCAAGTTTGGCAGACCAATCCGCTAGTTCGGCCTGCCGATCTAATGATTTTTTGATCACGTATTTTAGACATGATTTTATCAAATATTGATCCAGATTCGAATTTCTAAGGCCTTATCTAATAATAACCAACCATGGAGACGGCCTCTATAAATAGGGAGTGAGTTTCCTATGTTATTTAGATCAATTGAGAAATCAAGAGTGAGCACTCTAATTTGTGAGTCTTTGAAACTCCCCTGAGAGCTTTTGTTCATAAATCACATACGTTAGTTCTTGGTTTTTTAAATTGGTTGGAAGGAGAGTCACTCGGGAAGAGCTATACGAGGTATGCTTACATACATACTGATCATGGATAGAGAATAGCAAAGCAAACCAGTTGGTTGAGGCTCTTCTAGAACGCTTTTCTCTTCACAGATTGCAGAAGCTCTTTAGCATGCTAAGGTTAGTAAGATCTGGTTAATTTATGCATATAACATGTTAAACTTGTATTTTAGAAAATACTCTGATTTAAAATTTTTTAAAATTTCTACTGCATACTATTTTTCTAACAATTTAACCATACCAAAATAAAGAAACATGGCATAGTCCTCAAGAAATCACAATTAAGGAAATATTAAACAGTCTCAAAAGTTTATAGGAAAATAAATCAAGTCTTAATTCCACATCAGTACGGAAAGTAACATTAATAATAAAATCATTGTTCAAGTCATTAATTCTTTTCATAGCATGATTCCATTTCCAATCCAACACTTCTAGCGCGCATGCTCGTCCCCATCCTCCACCTATTTTATATACCTTTTACCTTTGTCTACAACATGATATAAAACTAAATAAGCATAAGCTTAGTAAGTACACTTTCTTATCTCCCAACATAAAACATTTCATAAAAATCATTACATAATATCGTAACCATAATCATAGTAGTGCACGAGGCACAAGTTTATATAGAATAAATCTTTTCATTTAAACTTCTATATTAAAACATCATTCATTTTATCTTTAAAGGCCCAAGTGTTGCATATTAACACCATAGGCGTGCAATCATAAGAGTAGTGGGGTAGTTAGTCTCAAACCAAACATGACAAGTCCAAACCTTCGGGACATCATAAACATAAACATAGAGTGTGCAACACTTAATTAAGTGACACATACACACATATAAGTTTTAACATAGCTCATTATTAAAACATTTGTTAAACCTTCTTGCTACAACAAGAGTTTTCACGAGAATATCATTTGTAAAAACAAACTTAAAAAATTATCATAAAACATACTTTCAAAACTTTTTTGTAAACTTTTATCATGTTGCAGGTGAGAATGTACTTACTTGACTTATTTGCTTACTAAACCTTAATTCAGGTGATGTTGCCAAGGTTCTTGGTGTGCTTGCCTTTTGGAGTGTCCATGTCAATTATTTATATAATACATTAAATTAACATTCATTTTCATGATATCATATAATACCATATTACATCATTCTTAACGAAACAAAGCGTCTTTAAGTCACAAACATGCACTAAAAGTAAAAAAATAAAAAGATAGAAAATTTGACCTTTAATGACCTAGAGATATTAATTTCAACTTATAAGCATGAATAAAGTGTAATAATTATTCCATAACATAGTTAACATATATAAACATCACTCAAATTTTCTTCTTTTGAAAATATTAATTTAAAATACCTTTTTCTAATTTTTAAAACATTCAATTAAATCTATTAATAATAAAAACTGCTTGATCTTTAAGGATTCATAACTCTATATCTTTCAATTTACATTCAATTAGAGTATGAAAATTTACAAGAATAAAGTTAATATATATATATATATAAAATACCCAGATTTTTCTTTAGCCATAAAAAATTCTTTTGATAATTAAAATAAATCACATATTCAATACCATAAAATCTACCAACAAAGTCTGGGTAATAAGTAGTCCTAATTAAAAGTTACGTATTCAATTATTTATGCCATAAAATAATTTACAAAAATAAGAAAATATGCACTAAAATTTATGTCATCATCAATAATATAACTCTAGATTATATATAACTTTAAAGCATTATAAATATAATTTTAAAGTAAGTTCAAACTCTTTAAAAAAAATAAATACTTTAAACTTATTATTATTTTAACATGAACGTCTCGAGCACATCGATCTCTTAGGGCCGTCACTTGTGACATTACTAAGCAAAAAGTTAATGTACTTAACATTAATAATAATTGCAGTTACAATATCATGTTTTAACATTAAGTTAACCTAAGTATCTATAAAAGAAAATGGTGGGTGTTACACACGAAGGGTTTGACTCGTCACTTAATGGCATCTAGGGCCTTGTGCAGACTTAAATAGGAGTTATAGAGTTGTGCATGGTCATCAGGGTCCCCTTTACCATCAAAAGGATGGATGTTTAGCACTTTGAGCTTTAGAGGTAGAGGCTCTACCATCACCTCATCAATGAATAGATGTCTGTTAGGATTATCAAAATTAAGAGTCGGGTAACCCTGCCTGGCATCCCACCTGTTCACTCGTTCCACTAATCTAAGATGCTGATGCTCCTAGAGGCTGACCACAAATCTCTTGCTTTCTTAGCTACCGAATGATGCACTTGGATAGGTTCTTGAGATTGCCATATCTTCGGTCCCCACCTTGTTTATTGTTGATCGAGCTTGATGGAGCGTTCTATCGTGGTGACACTAGGGGCAATCCTTCTCAGCTCTGGTTGTTTTGGGTTGCTCCTCTACTGTGTTGTCGTGTGCGTCCTCTGGGCCCTACTCTACTTGTTTCCTTGCGAGCCTGATGCCCCAGCCCTTTGTGACTATATGTCCTCTGAATTTCCAATCCTTTCTCATAGGTTTCTCTTGTTCTCTTGCTCCAGTGGGGAATTATGATTCGTAGGTTTACCGAGGTTGTTCAAGGCATTTTTAATGCGTTGAAATGCCTACTTCAAGTTCTTATAATTCTATATATGGGTACTGATATAGGCTTGCATGGTTGCATTCGGGTCCTATGACACATCCTCTAATGGTGGTGGAGGATCTTATTATGGAATGGGTGGAGCATTGTTGTTCCCTTCATTCTAGTTACAGCAATTATTTGCACTGTCTTGACTTTGGCTCATTGCTTCATTATGTGGTCTTGCTATTGAAGCGATAGAGAGATATTTCTTTTGAAAGAGGATGGAAAATTCTTCTAGGCCTTACTTTTAGTGCCAATTATTGATGGGTGAAACTCATCTAACAAGAATATCTCAATTCCTCTCAAAGATAATCACGCATGAACAAAATAAATAAAACAACAAGGAAAATAATGGTAAGAACATACAAGAATGTATAGTAGTTAACCTCAAATGAAGGCTACGTCCACTTTGCTTTTCTCTGGTATTAGGGTTTCACTATAAGAAAAAATGAATACAAAGGGTTTATGCCAGCAACTGGACATAAGCTACTCTCTAAAGTTGGCCCCTATTTATAGTTTACTAGAGTTAGCCTAAGCCTTGCCCTTTAAGTACAATTTAAACTCAAATTCATGATAATCTTTCTTTTTATTGGCTAAGCGACATCATCATGATCTCTTATAGGACTTATCCTTTTTGAATATCCTAAATTTGGTTGATTATGATAAGATTGATAGCTTATCGACATCTTTAAGATCTTTTTATTCGAATGTAGACATTATTTGACCATTTTACTATTCTAGGGTATTATCTGTTAAATATGCTTTTGCGATATACCAAGGCTATATGGGTCGAGATCTATCTCAAGCTTTCTTAGGCCCAATAACTGACTTGGGCTTTTTTCAGTGACCCGACAACAATATGTATTTTGAAAAAATTGCTCGAAAAGTTCCTTTTTTCTTCTCTATCTGTCTTTTTTTTTTGTTTCTATTGATTTTTCTACTTTTTTTCTTATATTATTAAATGTAATTCACAAAAAATACATTTTTTTTAATGATTGCCTGTATGAAATCATTTGTTCTTAAATTTATCCTAATTTATTTTTTCCTCTAATTTTTATTATATAGAAAGTCATTCTTATAAATAATTTTTTTTTGAATTAAGTCAGTAAGACAATTTCTCTTCACTGTATTACTACTTAAATCTACTTAAATTGACATATTTTCATAAAGCCATCTCAACTACTATCATATATGTAATTATTTATCTTATAAATAATCAATTTTTTATAAAATTTTTAATATATATATAAAGTGCCTATAAGTTTCGTAAACTATTATTTTATGTTTAAAACTATCAAATGTTTTAAAAAGTTTTTTTCAAAATTTTTTACGACATGTGGAAACTTCATTGCTTGACACCTACTTATCATCCATGTGTCACTTGTCGATTTGTGTTGAGAAACAAATTTATGTGGTTTGGCTGCATGAGATCCTACCATAAAAGGTCGCGGGACCCACGGGAAGAATAGATGTGCCAGTTCAAGGTGCGTGTGTCGCACGTGCTGTGCTATTGGCTGACAGGAGCTTGAGTGGCTGATTAACCTAGGCCCCACTTTGACTGTCTGCTACGGACCTATTGGGCGACCTCGCGCGTGGTTACACGCATTAACCTTAGCTGTTGACCACCTTGATCGAACGACGCCTTTTTAATTTTAAAATCCCTTATTATTTTGCCATCTTTTTGTAACTTGGTATTTTTATTTCTTGCATACATATGTCAAAATTCTAGCCAACAAAAGAAAAGAATATATCCTGATGGAAAATAATTATTGTTAACAGGGATGAAAAATAAGTTTATAATTAACAAAATAACTCTTATAAATTGATGAAAAAATAACTTTTATAAACATATTTATTTTTTAAAATTGTCATGCTCTAATAATTTTTTTCTATAAGGTTAGGTTTTTTTTTTTTTTTTCATTTCTTTCTCTTTTCTCTCATTTTCTTTCCTATCCTTTTATTTTTTTGGTCATACATAATTGTTTTTATTCATTCTTGTCCAATTTTTATACATATTTATTTTTTTCTCCTCAGTTTTTTTTACTCTTTTTTTGTTAACATGTTAACAGGTACGAAGCGCACGGTTTTTAGATAGTATCCGCTAAAACAAACATTTTCGAAAATGCTTTTTTAAACAAATATGTCCAAGTGATCGAGTTGATAAGGGTGGGTGGGTCTAGGGTTAAGAGGGAGATTTTTGGAGTTACATTTGTAAAAAAAAAATTGGCAACTTGATAGGAGAACTTTGTAGGTTTCTTCTTCTTCTTCTCTTTTTTTTTAGCAGGAGTAAAGGACAATAAAATCACTCAAAAAAAAAAAAAAAAAAAAATCTTCCTTGCAACCTTCCTACAATGCTCTTTTAGGAGAAATCAGGCGACTGGCCAAATAAGTGGAATGTGAATCCAGGAAGAATGGAAACATGGAAAGGGAAAGCAACCTCAGCAATTGAATAACAACAGTAAACATAAGTATATACCACCACTAAAAACATAAACTCCGTCCCAATCTGATCGCTTTCCAAATTGGGATAGTAAATACTCCAATAATTCCCTTTGTCCCTTCACTTCTATACCACTTCTTCTTCTTCTTCTTCCCAGTAAACAGGACAGAGAGACTTGTTTGTGAGAAAGGTTTTTTAAGCGGAAAAATGTCCAACTTCAATAACCAGATCAGAGCTTCGTCGTCTCTGCTGAAACGCCTTAAGCACAAAATGAGCACCAGCTTCCTCTGCAATCCTCTAATGTCGACCAGATCCTTCGCTACCACGGAGGGCCACCGCCCCTCCATCGTCCACAAGCGGAGTCTCGACATTCTCCATGACCCTTGGTTCAACAAAGTAAACTTGCTATTACCAAAAAATTCTGAAATTTCTTCCTTACTTTGTTATTGTAGCTGAATCTAAAACTGTTTTGAACGGATGCGCGATTTGGTTTCATTTCTCTGTGACATTGGTAAATTTTTGGTGGTTATTAGTGTTGAAGAAAGTGTGATTTGTTATCATTATTACTACTTTTTTTTTTCAATGGCGAAATTAGGGAACGGCTTTTACGATGACGGAGCGAGATCGTCTGGATCTTCGAGGACTTCTCCCTCCAAATGTTATGTCTACGGAGCAGCAAATAGAACGCTTCAGTGAGTTCTCAATTCTCATTGTGCAGTTTTTGTTTTTTGTTTTTTTTGTTTTTTTAAATTAAAATCCTTATATGATAAAACACGCGTTAGGTAGTGATAAATGAGCATTTTTACATGAGAAATTCGATATTTATGGTGTCAAAAGGACTTTAAAACTACACTGGTAATCCTCTCGAACCGTAATCCGTAACGAAATTGCATTCAGAGAGGGGAAAAAAAAAAAAAAAAACCCTCCGCTGTAGAGATTGGGTGCATCTGATTTTGGTTCTTAGAGTATCATAACATTTTTTCTTAGCTTTTTTTTTCCCTAAAAGATTTTGAAACTCGGTATTATAACTGTTAAAATATGTAAATGACAGTGGTTGATTTGAAGAGGCTTCAAGTGCAAGCAAGAGATGGACCTTCTGATCCGTATGCTCTGGCAAAGTGGCGGATACTTAACCGACTGCATGATAGAAATGAGACAATGTACTATAAAGTAAGTTAAACTAATTCACTGTTTTTGTCCACTCCTTTTATTTAGAGTGATTAGTGGTGTACCAACACTTGTTACTATTCACATTATTCTGTTGATCCTACAATGGTTCTCTTCTTTGGTTTGCCCAACTTTACCTTGTATGTGATTCTATATTTTTTATATAGAAAGGTGTCTATATTTGTATTAAAGGACATCATTTTTTTTCAGTTCATTTTGGTTTGTGTTGTTCGGAATATTCTTTTCTGAGGCCATATCAAGTCCTAATATGAAATTATTGAATTTGTCAGGTTCTGATTGCTAACATCGAGGAATATGCACCTATAGTTTATACTCCAACTGTAGGTCTTGTTTGTCAAAATTATAGCGGCTTGTTTAGAAGGCCCAGGGGAATGTACTTCAGTGCTGAAGATCGTGGAGAAATGATGTCTATGGTTTATAATTGGCCAGCTGATCAGGTAGAACTTCGCGTGTATGCATCATGTGCATGTTGGTATTGTTGTACATAACCCGTATTGTATATTCCTACTTAAATTGGCATCTTTTAATATCTGTATTTCTCTGTGTATTGTGTCTATTTCTATATTTTCTAGGCTACTAGTCAAATAACCCATATCTGGGTGAGGTAATCTAGATACTTAAACTGGTGGATGTTTAAATATATATCTTCATAGAGTAAGGCATATGGGTCTCATAGTTGATGGTTTTATTTCATGAATGATCTTTTGAAAAAGCACACAAGTTAGAAATGCAAAATTATATTCTCTCTCTTCCCTGCAGCCATCTTATGTTGGTTTGGCGGTTTTTATTGAGGATGTGAAAAGTTAATCCTCTCGTTTTGTTGTTTATTTTCATTCCTATAGTTAATTGTTGGGTTTCTCATTCGCAGGTGGATATGATTGTTGTTACAGATGGAAGCAGAATATTGGGTCTTGGAGACCTTGGTGTTCAAGGAATTGGAATTGCAATTGGGAAGCTTGACTTGTATGTAGCTGCTGCTGGGATAAATCCCCAAAGGGTATTTTCTTTGCTTGGGTAACTTTCAAATTGTAAATGTGTTCTAAGGAGATAATTTTCGTATGCTTTAGAATAGAGTATTTGAATTACCAGAGACATGTCTATAAATATAGTTTCTCATAATTTCCTCACAGAATATATGTTTGACGTGAAAAACCTTTGCTTAATTTATACTGGATTTGTATTAGATTGTTGGTGATTTGATTTGTCAAAAGACAAATGAAAATTCAGTTTAAGTGGTTTACTTCGGTACAGCTTTTGCATGGGGTAAATCCTTCCTATGGATGGGATGAAAGTATTCTCCTTAGCTCAGTACAAAATTAGACCCATAAAAATTGTTAGTTTATTTGTGGAATAACAATTTTATTTCTTTTAAGGTTTCTGCTAATGACTTACACTTCATTGTAGTCTTGTAGAACATAATTAAAGATTATTTCAGCTTTTCCTGCAGCTTAACACAAGAGCCTGATCTAGGACTCTTGTACTCTTTACTTTCTCTTGTTCTCTTGTTGAAACTACTAGGAAAAATGTTTCTTATTCTTCACATGTTGCACTGCTTGCAAACTATAGGTACTTCCTGTCATGATTGACGTTGGAACCAACAATGAGAAGTTGCTGAAAGACCCCTTATGTACGCATTTACTCCCGCAATCATGGTCAATATAATTACAAATAGTGGTTTCTCTGAAAAGAAACGTATAATGAGTTTTCGTTCATCAGATCTGGGATTGCAGAAGCATCGTCTTGATGGTGACGAGTATCTTTCTGTCATTGATGAATTTATGCAAGCAGTTTTTACACGGTGGCCCCATGTTATTGTACAGGTACGTTAAATTAACATTGACCGATTCAATCGCCAGTTGAAATAATGTAATCAATGTTCCTTCTTGAGAACTGCTAATATATTCTGTTGGTAAAGTTTGAAGATTTCCAAAGCAAGTGGGCCTTTAAGTTGTTACAGCGTTACAGAAATACCTACAGAATGTTTAATGATGATGTCCAGGTTAGTTACTTGCTCTGGTACACACCATAGCATTGTTATCATTTTTATTTTTTTTTCTTTTAAACAATATTTTTATGTATTAGTTTATCCTGTGCTGTCCTTGTATGGTTTTTTGAAAGTACTTCTGTTTGTACTTACACTTCTATACAGCTAAGTATTACTTTTATTTCATTCACCAAAAAAGTATTACTTTTATTTCCGCTCTCAATTTGACTTCCTTTTTAAGGTCGATCTCTCTCTCTCCCTCCCCTCTTTTCTTTTCTGTTGTGTTCTTTTTCCTTTTTCATTTGTTTTCCTTTTATAACACCTCGTCCAACTAGCGTTGATTTTGGGAATTTGCATTAATCACTTCAAACTTTTAATTGAAACCACACAGCTCTAGTATTGTGCGTCCTTTACTCTGATAGAGGATTCTATTCTATTCATGAATTATTAAAGAACTGCATTAAGCAGTAGACATTAATGGTTAGAGGAACAGTCTATTAGGAAGTTTGGGAGCATTGGTTAGAACTAATTGGTTAAAGCCATTATAGCATATGAGAGTTGTATATTGTAGCTTATTTTTTCTTGACACTATAGCGTGTCAAGAGTTTTACGCTATAGCAACCAAAAGTTTTGGTTGAAATTGATAATGCCAAACACCCTTTATATCGTATCATCATACACAAAGCAATTAAAAGCATTTTAGATTGGATTTATGGGGATATGCTTCTTTTTCATCAAGATTTTATGGCATTTTTTCTGCTAGGGAACAGCAGGAGTTGCAATTGCTGGACTTTTAGGAGCTGTCAGAGCACAAGGCAGGCCTATGATTGATTTCCCAAAACAGAAGATTGTTGTTGCTGGTGCTGGAAGGTTGGTGACAGTATTTATACTTCTGAAAGGAATAACAGTTTGTAATAAGTGAAAAAATGGAAAATAATATTAGTAGTTGATGCTCTCCAAAGTAAGAAAGTCATACTATTGCAACAAGCTATGTTTAAAATGTTTTAATGTTCTCTCATTTGTTTTTTAAAAAGAAGTTTCTATAAGAAACTTATATACTGAGAAAGGAAACCAAAGGATGCATGATTAGCGATACAAGAAATGATAAAAAAAATTATAGTTTTTTTTTAATCAAATTTTCTACTTCTGTCTGCTGCAGTGCAGGAATAGGGGTTCTCAATGCTGCAAGAAAAACAATGGCAAGGATGCTGGGAAACACTGAAATTGCCTTTGAGAGCGCACTGCGTCAATTTTGGGTAGTTGATGCCAATGTGAGTAGTCAGTCTAAATATCCCGAATCTTAAAACGATTATCAAATAAAGTCGACCTTGTAGGCTCAAATGTTTGTTTATGATATAAATAGATTAGAGCGTGAATGGGATAAAGAATTTCTTCAAGTTGTGTACATAGTCTTAAAAGCAGAAACATGAGCTTCTCCTGTTCATTGTGACGTTTAGGAGTATGATGTCTTTTGAAAATTTTTGTCTAGGGATTAATTATAATCAAGTATTTTTTAGTACCAAATATATTAGAATCTAACCAGACGGTGGGAAAGGTACACATGTAAGGGGGTTTGTTAAATTACTTGTCGTTCCTTTTTAATGGATCGGATATGTTGAAGAAGATCAAAGAGCGTGTTTTTTTTCGTACTTAACGTGCACTGTGGACAACCCCCTGAATCCAGGGCAGTTAATTTTAATTCCTGCTTTGTACATGAAAGTATGTTGCTATTATATTAAACTCCAAGTTCTTATTTAAGAGCATCCACAATTGACTTCCCTTTTGGTATGGATAAATGTGGCTTCTTGTCTTTCTTGAACTTGAACTTATACCGTCACCTAATGATCTTCCTTTTCGAGCTGGCTATCATGAATCCATAGTAGTCAGAAACTCTGATGGTGGATGGTTCTTTGCTGCGGGGTCTTCATTTGGACGTTGAAGTAACTTCCTTTTTGCTTCCGTTTACAGTCTCTATTTAAAATTGTTGGCATATTTTTCTGATTTTGTTTCATCAGACAAACTCCAACCTGTTATTAGCACAGCCGCAATTATCTAAGTAATTGACCACAATTATATTTCCATCAAATGATTTTATTTAGTGTCAATTAATGATGGAGACTGTAATTTTTTTTTTTTTGATTTCATTATCTGTGGATTCTATGAGCCTATTTCATGCTTTATGTCCTAATTAAAGGAATTTTGGTATCGGCATTTTGTTTGACAGCCATGATTCCTTTTCAAACTTTTTGAGATAAGATCAGCAAGATAATAAAATTTGCTGTGGTGCGTATCCAGGGTCTGATCACTGACGAACGCGAATATATTGATCCTGAAGCCCGTCCTTTTGCAAGGAAAATCAAAGAAATTCATCGCCAGGGGTTAAGCGAAGGTGCAAGCCTAGTTGAAGTGGTCCGTGAGTTTTTCACGTTTCACGTTGAATTGTTCTAGCCTCTATGTCAACATATCATTTTTTTTTAATAAAATGAAAGTTTCTTGCTAGTTTTCTATGTTTGCACGAAGCAAATCTTGTGCAGGCATCTAGTTTTGTGCCTGTAAGTCGAAGGCTCAAATAGGTAGAAAATTGGTCTGTTGTTTGCATACTTCCTTCGGTCTTAATAATGTGTAGGGAAAAAAAATGGAAAACCCCAATAGTTGGGAAACAAATTCACAAAAAGAAAACTTCAAAATTAGAAGAAACAAAATGAAGAGAAGGAAGTAAAAGTCGAAGTTGCCATCCACAAGAACATCAATCTTAAAATTACCTTAGCCTTGAAAAGTTTAGTATATCTACGACTTCATATTCAAAGAAAACCAAATACACCAAATATCTTGTGAATATGACATGAAAAATGTGATTATCAAAGTGGGGGGGAAGTAATTTTTTTCGCTTACAAGAGCTGATTCTCTGAATATATCAAAGATTGTTATCACATAACATCTTTTGGTTGGATTGTTGATGAAGAATTAGATTAGTAATTTTTAAATTTTCATTATCTAGATATCTTTAAGGATATTCTATCTTTACTATTTAATTTCGAATTTAGGAATTATTAGGAATTAGATCTGCTTTTGAATCATATTTGACTTGGGATTTGGCTCCTATAAATAGGACACTTCTGTTAAGTTGATTTTTAGAGAGTTGATGATTGATTAATGAATGTTGGGTTTCTAGTTTCCTCTTGTGTTCTTGTTCTTCTCCTCTATTTCTCTTTTGGTCTATTTCTATCTCTCTTGTGGGTCTCCATCTTCTCTTAATTCTTTCTTTTCTATCTAAAAGTTTACCTCTTATATCTTTTGTTTAATCTATCTTGGT
The DNA here is from genome assembly GCA_946598075.1 of Artocarpus hirsutus. NCBI lineage: Eukaryota > Viridiplantae > Streptophyta > Magnoliopsida > Rosales > Moraceae > Artocarpus > Artocarpus hirsutus. The sequence continues at coordinate 23,011 of CAMOHE010046968.1, forward strand.
CCTATATCAATTATGATTTATGCTATGTCCAAATAAAATCTTAAAAGGGCTACAGTATTATTATGTCATCGTTTCTTATCATCATAAAGAACAGTTAAGTCCACTTTTCTCCAGATTAGTGATCACTTCTTTCTAATCTTCATGGCCAGGTGAAGCAAGTGAAGCCTGATGTGCTTCTTGGATTATCTGCAGTTGGTGGTCTGTTCTCCAAAGAGGTATGTGGGATAAAATCTATGCATCTGCTTTTTTTAATAGAGAACTTTTGGAATGATGTCATCAAGATAAGTTCATGTATTGCACAATCAACGTAATTCAGTAGAAAAAGCATAAAATTAGTTAATTTATGATTCATTTTTTTTTTTTTTTACTTTTCTTCTCTCTGGTTTAAATTAAGAACTAGAAGAGAATTACATGACAAAAGGTTAGGTAACCAAGGTTATCGCATGCGTTATTGTTAATTATCTATGTTATTGTACTTCGGAACTGAATCGCTATAGTTGAACATTTTCATACTGTGGAAGCATTGTTTGTGTAATTTTGGCTTAGTATACTCAGAATTCCAGAGTTCAGACTTGTGCTTACTCTGTCCTTCTTGCAATATGACGCCATGCAAATACTGTTAGGTGCTAGAGGCCCTTAAAGGTTCGACTTCAACCAGGCCCGCCATATTTGCAATGTCAAATCCCACCAAAAATGGTATGTTTGGTTTCTGTACGTGGAAGAGGTAATGATCGGTAAAATGCAACTTTTGCTGCGTTCTTACGTTAATGTTCACTGTTTTCTTGTGGTGATAATTTAGCTGAATGCACTCCTGAAGAAGCATTTTCAATAGTGGGAGATAATATTATATTTGCAAGTGGAAGTCCATTCAAGGATGTGGATCTTGGTATGCATTTAAAAGTATATATCCTATTCTTTTCTATGTGCATTCCATATATCTGTGGAAGGGATACGAATAGAAGAATTTCATTCCCAATGGGAACCTTTTTCTTTCCGTGATCCCTTTTTTCCATTGTCATTTGTGTCTGTTTAAAATCAAAGGTTAGTGGTAACTGCAAAGCGTGGTTTAATGCTACTAATCAAATGATTGTACAAGGAGTTGGCGGTAATTAGGAAGGAAAAGGTGGGGAATAAAGAACAGTGGATGGTGTAGATGAAAATATTAGGGATTGTAAAGTGTTTCAGGAAACAATTTAGGATGCAGAATGGATAAAAATTATCCTGTGTTAATTATGTTGAATAACATCTTGTGTTTTTTAAAGGCGTAATTAACGTGTATATGCTAAAAAAAAAAAAAAAAGAAATATTGACTACCACTTTCATTTCAGGAAACGGTCATATTGGCCACTGCAACCAGGGTAACAACATGTACCTCTTTCCTGGGTAAGTCATATCCACTTGGCCTCTTAATAGAAAAATATAAGAAGTTTCATCAGTTTTTCGATATTAATACGTACATATTTTCTTGCATGCAGAATTGGCCTTGGCACTCTTTTATCTGGCTCCAGGATCATCTCTGATGGCATGCTACAAGCCGCAGCAGAGTGGTATTTCTCATATATCCTTAGAATTAGGTTCTCATGAATTGACATTTCAGCAATTCAACTTGAGCAAACTACAAAATCTGCTCAGTAACATATCCAATGGAAAATGTTTTCCAGAATTAAGCCTACATGTTTCGTACATGGATTACTTGTAAGGGCAAAAATGAGATTTTATAACCCCTAGTTTTGTTTCATATTTATTCTCATTTAATTTTTAAATGCTCTAATTTAAAAAAGGTTTGTATGCATATTTTTTCTTGATATTGTTCACCGATATCTTTTCATCTTTAACGCGTAACTCATCTTTCTTTAGTATTCAAATTCAGATATCGGCAAACACTATCAATTTATTAAATAAGTTATGCATTAAAAATGAGAAGAAATATGTAGGCAAATTCTTCTTAAATGAGAGTTCATATAAAAAAAAAAAGACGTCAAGTGATAATGTAAATGTGAAACAAATCCTAAGAGTGATAAAATCTTATTTTTGTCCTTATAGGTGACCCATATGCGAATCACTGGGCTTAATTTCGTCTATTTGAACGGAAAAAGTGGAAATTTAAAAAATAAAGTGAGAAGTTTTGAAAGTTCAGAAGCAAAATGGTGATTTTTCAAATCAAGGGATAAATTGGTGATTTTTAAAGTTCAGGAGCAAAGCAAGGAAGGCTTTAAAGTTTAGAAGCTATTAGTGTTAATAACTTTTTTTAAAAGAACTTTCAATAAGAAACAAAACTTTACCAAAGAAAAAGACGTGACTAATCAGAGAAATTTATGAGCGCTTATTTGGATATCATAAATTAGCTACATATATTTTGAATATTAGCTACATATATTTTGAATAATTTGCTAATAAATTGAACAAGGAGCTCTGGAGGGGTAATTTTTTCCCGAACTATCTTTTAGAAAGGAACTAAAATATTTTGCAAGTGAATAACGAGGTGAGAGTGGTTAACAATAAACAGGAACCCTCCAAGAAGAAAAAAGGAAAAACAAAAAGAAAAAAAAAAAAAGGAAGCCCTTTCAGAATGAATTAGAAGAAAATGTGTTGTTTTGGCATATTGTTTTCATGGGCAAAAATATGCCTAAAAAGAGCCTTAAGATTCTTCTAACATGCTATTTGAATTCACAGCCTAGCTGCATATATGACAGAAGAGGATGTCGCAAAAGGGATTATATACCCATCCATATCAAGGTGGGTAACCATAGGCATTTCTTCTTTCTTTATTGTTTATTCCAGTGACGTAGTTTCTACAGAGTTAAAAGGGTTCAAACTTCGAAGTGTTGAAATATTTGTTAACCTCATTGAAATTTTGCAGCATAAGAGATATAACAAAGGAAGTGGCTGCAGCTGTCGTGAAGGAAGCTATAGAAGAGGATCTAGCAGAAGGATATCGTGAAATGGATGCTCGAGAGCTCCGGAAACTTAATGAGGTTTTTTTCTTGGGTCTATCTACAAAATCTAGTTCTAATTCAATACAGTCGCGCACTCAGCATCATATGATTGCACCTGCACTTTTCATAATAGTCCAATTTCACGCATGTATTCATGATACAAGACAAAGTTTCGGGGACATTTCTGAAACTTCCAGATCAGAGCTTAGGGACTTAAAAGAAAACCCAAAAGAGATGAAAGATTAAGTAGAAGTGTGCCTATTTCCATACGAGACCGTTTGCAGGACAGTTCTGAAACTTCCAGATCAGAGCTTAGGGACTTGGAAGAAGAACCAAAAGAGATGAAAGATTAAGTAGAAGAAATGTGCCTATTTAGGAAATACTAGACGTTTAAATTCATCAATATTAATAATTAAGGACTCCTGCGGTTGGGCGTACTTTGTGGTTGTGGGTCTTTCGGCACAATAACATCACATCATAATCATAAATCACATAATTGAAAAAATACGCAAATATTAATAAATCTTGTGGAACCTTTTAATGATTCAAAAAGATGTGCCAAGCCGCAATGTATTTTTTTTGTATGCTAACCGTCTGAAAACTTCAAGGGACCGGCTAGATAGCTGGATGAATGATTATGTTGTAAAAATACCAGAGCTGGAGATTTTGAGCGCTTGACAGTTGACATTATATTGTTTGATTGCAGGAAGGAATTGTAGAATACGTGAAGAACAATATGTGGAGTCCGGAATATCCAACGCTGGTTTATAAGCAGGATTGAACAACTCTGATTACGTGAAAAAAAAAAAAAAAGCGAATGAGAGTGTTGTTGTTTGTAAGAAATTATGTATCAATTTAGTCTGATTAAATAATTTGTTTTTTTTGCTTGGTGCTCTTTAATTTTGTGCACGTATATTAATCGTGCACGCTGTCTCCATAATCAGATTTTTTATTCTCTTTATAAAAAGCTAAAAGCAACTGTACCCTTGCGTCCTTTTCCTTTTTTTTTGAACTTTTTGAGTTAGTATCTCTTTTGATCCGTAAACTTCATAACTTTTCTTATTTTGACTTTTAAACTTTTAATATAACAAATTACATGCTGCAACCTATCTTATTTTGGCCCTTTTGTAATTAAATCTATTAAATATTGATGCATTTTGAGTAAATTATTTCACTTTTGGCCTTTTAAATTATGCATTTTGTCGTATTTTAGATACGAACTTTAAAACATAATAAATTACAACCTTAAATTATAAAATTCGTCTCATTTTGACCTTTTTCTTACTGAATCAAGTTAAAATTAATAGATTAAGACAAATGATCATTTTGGCCTTTTGGCTTTGTATATGTTTTTAATATATATTTTAAAGGCAAAATCTTTAAATTCTATTTCTGTATTATATAAGTTTTATTGCTTTTTTAATAATTCTTTTTTTTGAAGAAAGTTCTATTTTATTTTTTGCTCAAGAAGTTTTATCAATTTTTTTGTATCATATAACTTATGTTGGGTTTGTATTATTGGAAATTAAAATGCAGAAAAATATGGGTACACTTGGACTCTTTCAAAAAAAAAAAAAAAAAACACTTGGATATATGGGTATGTTTATAAAGTAATAAGAAAACAATATATAGAGATTACAGCATAGCCTACTTGTTATGTTTATGCAAATGATATAATAATGAGTACTTTGTTTAATTGGACTCAATAATTATTAGAAAAACATCAAAATTCTTATTAATTTTAATTTAACAAAAATATATTTGTCAATAAAACTTCTTATTTGTGGGTTTGAAATACATGAAATACTATTATAAAAGTTTTAATCTCAACCGTCGGTTTATAATTTATTGATTAGGTCCATACAGATGTGCTTAATCTATCAATATATAATGGGTTTAGTAATAAAAGCGACAAAATGAAACAAATTTTATAGTTAAGAGGTGTGATTTTATAGTTCAAGGGTTAAAATGAGACAAGTTATATAGTCTAGAGATTAAAAGTGAAATTATTGGTTCAATTTTATTAACATTTACTGGATTTAGTAACAAAATGACCAAAATAAGACAAGCTGAATATTTTAAGGATGTGATTTATTACATTTTAAAATGTAAGACTAAAATGAGATAAGTCGCATAGTTCGAGAGGCAAAACTAAAATTAACCTTTTTTTTTTCTTTCACTCAATTTCAAGTGTATAATTAAAAGTTCCCATAAAGAAAACATTGTAATAAAAGTAAAATTATGACTCTAATCAATTTTTAGTTCAAATTTTGTTAAAGAAAATATTGTAATAAAAGTTTGTTAGAATCGTAAAATGTAGTTCAAATGACATTGTCAAAAAAGCTGTAGATGGAGGAATTTAGAGGTTACTTTTTTAATTTTCATTAACTTTTGCGCAGCCACGTTGCAAATTCTAGGAATCCAACAAAAAAAAAAAAAAAAAAGGAAATGCATTTTTTTTTAACATGAAACAATGAAAGTAAACGAAAACAAGAAACAACTAAGCTTGAAGCTAACCTCTAATTTGGGCAACTACCTTCTTTGTCAAGGCGTCTACAAGGATCTTGCATTCTCCGTGAATGTTGACCAGCTTCCCATCTTTAGCCACCAGTGATTCCACTGTGCTTCTAAAGTGCTAGCAGTTTTGGTTCTAGAGCTAAGGTTGTCTTCTGGAACGTTGTCTATGTTGGTTTTGAAAAACAATTTTCATTGAAAATAAGGGAAACGTAGTTACGGCACAGAAGGTATAGAATAAAAACTTACTTAAAACTTTTGTAGAACATAGATTATATTAATTTAATACTTAAATAAATATACGTGAACTTTTGCTTACCTTTATAAAGAAAAGAGACATAATTCTTCAAACAAGAAAGGACGTTCTCAAGGTGAAATCACCGTTTTTCTTGTCTAGTCCTAGACATTTGGATGGATATGCGGGCGTGTGTAGAATGAATTAATGGTTTCTACAAAATCACTTGCTTACTTTTGTCACTCGTTAATCTTAATACATGAGCAAGACAAATCTTGGGACAAAAAACACCTTTTTTTTTCTTCTCTCTCTCCACACACATATGCAAAGGTTTTGGCAGAGTTTTGTAGTCTCTTCAAAATTCTCAATTGTATGTAGTATGAATAGAGGAAGCCTCTATTTATAGAGAATGAGAGCCAATTAATTATAGAAACTTCCTTAATTTAAATTTTAAATATTAAATATTTATTTAAAATAAAATACACAAGTTTCCCTTTCAATATACTACAAGTGGCGTTATGCATAGAGAATCTCTTTGTGCTTGTGGCGCCAATCATCAAGCAGTGTAGGAAGGAGCATTGCTTGTTACCCAATATCATTTGTTTTCAAATCTAACTTTGCATATTTGAATTAAATCATATTTTTCTAAAATAGGAAATTATAAATGTGAAAACTTGGTGAACAAACTTTGAACTACATACTAAACCCTCTAGCAGTGTGTGCCAACTATAGTGGGTTCCACCCACTCTATCTTCCAAAATTAATTAATTAATTACTTAATAAATAATACTATTTAATAATTATAAATGAATTCGTAATTAATTTATTTTGAGTGATATTTAATTTAGAATTCAATAATTCTAAATTAAATAATTAAGCCAAAAATTCTACTTATCCAAACAGTGTTTACAAAGATGGCGGGAAACTAATGGACCCTTGATTCCAAGCTCTAATTAAATCAATATATTTATTAATCTCTTTAATTAATATGGTACTCTTTTATTAATTTTAGTGTAACTCCATTAGATACTTAGAATTACACTCTTAAAATTATAGATATAATCACTCATTTCTTAGAGTTGTCTATTTGATATAGTTATTGCATATAAGCATCCTCCATAAATAATTCATAATTAGAGCTTGGTAAAATCTGTTAATATCTCTAATTACTTACTTATCCTTAAGTACCATTGATCCTCTAATGAATAATAAATTCATAAACTTAATCACGAAGTAAGCGCTCTTTTTATAAAGCCTCAAATCAATACTCAGAGAATTATTTATCTACTTTTTGTTAGAGAAGGAATAGATTCCATCTTATAATATTAACATTTCCAGCTACTTATTTCATTATGACTCCAAAATATAAGGGATATGATTAGATTTTTGAATCCGTATTGAGCAAACCAAAAACATAAATAAAAATAGGAGTCTACTAATAACTTAGGATTAATATCATCTTATATATGACCATCGATTGATGTAACCATAACTTGCTATAATTAACATAAATTATTAACTATTCATATCATATTATCCTGGTCTTATATAATCTCATTATGTACAATGCACTCATTTGATGACTTACTATATTTACAACTCAGATAAGAGCATTCTATTTTTAATGGAAATGGCATTCACTAGTAACACTCAATTGAAGATTCCATATTTAATTGAATAATTAATTATATGTTACTATTATTTTAATTATCATCTTTAAATTTTATCCTTTTATATATAACACTTATATACAATATTAAGGTCCCACAAATATAATAAAAATTTCACTTTGTTTATTTATAAATATATTTCTTACAAAACATCATATGCTTTAAGGGCATCTATGCTAATAATCCAAAACAACTAAAGATGTACCCAGAGTCTTAGGATGGAACGCTAGAAGCAACCTATCCATTCTTGTTAGTTGCATCAAAGTTGATTTTGATCACTCTTTTTGATGGACCACTCCAATATCAATTACCGCCAATTGTTCCCAAGGAATGTTGAGCACCTATCACGCGCTTCTACAGATGAAGATTTTTGCAAACTTTAACTAAATGCTTCGCATGTAAGCCTGTACAATTGGAGTGGATCCGTCAAAGAGCATTCTGTTTCCAACATCCCAAATAGGGATTATAAATTTAGGCCAACAGAAGAGAAAAGCATACCAAACACATCATCTCAAACAACTCACTAGAGCTATCTGCATAGAGTGCTCCCCAATTTTTGGTCCGTTGCCATCCAAATCACAAGACAATATCTTCACTATAAGAGAGGACAAAGATCGTTCAGGTCCGTTTCAGATCTGTTCATACGAATTCTTGCAGTAAGAAAATTTCATGAAAACGCTTTGATCCGCCCATTGAAACAATGCGCACAAAGCTCTTTCTAAATTTTCTTCTTTAGATCCAATTATATTCTCAAATCTATTAAACGTTGAACTCAACACTCTTTCGTGTCTTTCTTGTTTCTTTGGCCACATAACACGAGTCCACTTTTCTTCTCAGCGCGTAGCGCGTGTATAATCTACTTTGCTATATTTCATTGAGTTCGATTCTTTATAAAAGACACACTCAGACGTGTCTTCAATGCATGAGGTTGTAAGCACAGGGCGGAGGCACATTGAGCTACGCCCGAGCCCAAAGGCTTTTTGTGTTTTTGCCCCCTCCCCGGGCCCTTGACAAACCTCAGTTTTGTCTCAAGTTTTGACTTCTAAATACACTAATGCTTTAAAACATCAATATATCAATAGATAAGTTTCAAAAATTTTCAGTTATATCTATTTTGACTTCTCAAACTCCTTCAAAACTACAACCCTAAATAAACCAAAAATCAATGATACTTCTACATAATCTTGTAATTTTTGAACTTTAAACTTTAGAAAATGAATAATATATTCTAAGTTTAGTTCATTCAAATGATGAATATAAACGATAAAATAAATACAACAAAATTTTCAAAAACAAAAGTGACAAAGTACACAAAAATATTATTATGTTGTAATTTTCACCTAAATTTTTAGTTTCACCATGCTCCTCCTGAAAAAAATTTCTGGCTCCGCCACTAATTGTAAGGATAAAAAAACAAAGGGACGGGAGATATAATATTACATAAAGGAAAAAAAATAAAAAAAGAAAGAAAAAGAAAAAGAGGATGAAAGAAAGAAAAGTATATGAAAAAAAGAAAGAGAGAGATAGTGATAGTGTGGCCAAAGATATACGTTATCACTGTTATATTTATAATAAAAATAGTTATTTCAAAAATATTTATTATTAGATAGAAAATTAATTGGGAGGTACTATGCAGAAATAGAAGTTAAGATGACTGCACTAAAAAAAAATATTGAATGTGGATGGATATATTTGAGAAATTTTTTTCAATAAGGGTGAAGGCAAAGGAAAAGAAAAATAAAAGAAAGAAAACATAAAAAAGAAAAAAAGAAAATGACAAGGGGGGGGTGGGCATGCGGGCCTTGCAAATGGAGAGAGATGTGCCGTTCACGCTTTTATATATGTCAAGATCAAGATGAACTAATGGGTGCCTTCAAAACTACCTCTCCATTGATAAATGAGTGAAGATATTGGGCTCCATGCTGCTCGAGGCTCTCATTACACAGCTAGGTCCATGATGATTGAGCATTTTACTCACAAATCAAGTAATTCTTAAGCTTAAGTGTTTGTGAAAATCCTTAAGCATGTGCATTATTTTGATGGTTTTGTGTTATTTTTTGTAGGAAAATATATTTGTGGGTCTTAGTGGGATTTTTGGTGCAAAAAGATGGCTTAGAAGCTCTCCTAGATCAAGGCGACAAGTTTCTTGCATGACCAGGCCCAAAAGAGCGCCCTGGCAAGTGCTGAAGAAAATTGCAGCCTAGGCGCACGTGTAGGCATGCGTGCTAATATGCGTTGCATCAGGCCACGCAGACCTGTTGCGAGGGCGACGTGCCCTACTACGCGGCTCGCGCCACCCTAACGTACTAAAGAGATCAAGGGTTAATTTGGACCTTGTTTTGATTCGATGGTTGAGATTTTACCCTGTTGTAGGCCTTAAATACCCACTTTAATCTAAGAACCCTAGAGAGAGAAGAGGAGGATCATAGAGGAAGAGGCATAATTTTTGTGGGATTTGGAGCTGATTCTAATGAAGAACATGGGGAAAAAGAAAAGAAAAAAAAATATATTTTTTGTGTTTTAATTTAGGATTTCATTTCTAGATTTAGATTTAAGTTTTACTTTTAATAAATCATCATGGAAGAAAGAATTTGGAGATCAAGAAGTAGGAGAGGAGAAGAAGAAGAAGGAGAAGAACTTAGAGATTATGACAACTTCAAAATGGGTTTTTCATCCCTATTCCCCTCTTTTTTTTTTTTTATGATTTGTAAATAATGAACCATTGATTTTAGCTTGTTTAAATTTAGTTATGGAATAGTTATTTTTCTAAAGCCTTGATTTTGCCTAATTATGAAGTGCTGATTTATTTAAGTGGTTTTTTTTATGGTTTATTTGTGTTATCTCATTCTTAATGTTCTAGTTTATTTGACCAATGAAGTAGACGATTTAGATGTATGAAATTTGACGCTCAGGGGTGGTAATTTTATACGTTCAATTTGGATAAAACAACTTAGGTCTTTTAGAATTTGGGAGGCCAAAAAAACCTTTGTAGTCATTAATAGAACTAGAGCTTAATGAATGTTTAAATTACTTGATTCTTAATACGGATATTGGAATCAAGTTTTTGAGCATGTTATCCAATTTGATGCTCGGGAGAGGTAATTGGGTTAATTAAGAGTTTTTGACTAATGAATTATGAGACTCACTTAGTAATAAAATTAATGCGGATTAATTATGGTGAAATAGATGCTCTAGTATTTTAATTATATGTTTTTGTTACTTTATTTCATTTGCTTAGTTATTTTTATTAGTTTCTTTTATTTGTTACTCCATCTGGTCATCCAAATAACCTTAAAGCTAATCAATTTTGGTACTTAATACAAATTAAACACAATCCTTATGGGATCGACAACTCTACATATTGCTCTATTACTTGCAACGGCGTATACTTGCATGCGACAAAGTTTTTAGCGCCATTCTGGGGATTGTTGTTTAGCTTTAGTTAATATCGATACCAATTAGCTCTAGAATTAATTTGGATATTTTCATTGCTTTTATTTGTTTTTAGTTTCCTTCACTTTGAGTTTTTTTTTTTTGTTTGTTTTGTTTATTCGGCGAGGTACTTTTGATGTCTTATCAACAAGTTGTCTTAAGTTTTGCCCAACATGATTTGTAACCAATGCATAGTAGGTGGTGGATATATAAAGAGTTTCTAGTTTAGTTTCCTTACCATGGGTTCTCAAGGGAGCGTCAACTTCAAAATTTTCTCAATGGATTATATGCCATAACATGAAATTGGGTCGAAAATGGAAATAGTACCACTTTTTTCTACAAACTACCCGTGGATGATGCCTATTGTATGTTGGAAGACATGGTAGACTATGATCATTGGTAGAACAATGCCAATAATTTGGAGCCATCGATTGACATCCAACCTCAAAAGACGGATGTATCTCTAGAACTTCAAGCCATATTTGCAGACTTTATGGAGGAGATTCATCAATATACAAAGATGAATGACTAAAATATAGAGAGGTTAGATGAGAAGTTGATAAGGTCAAATGCAATGGTGGAAGAATTGTTTAAAACCTTGAAAAGATTAAAGGCAATAGGAAAACAAATAGAAGAATTAGTAGCATCCACTCTTACTATGAATGTTCCATTTGGATACAGGCATAATTGCCATATTGAGGAGCCTACCTAATGTGAGGAGCACTTGAAGATGTTTGATGATAATGCTCTAAAGGTTAACGATTCTTCAAGTGAGGATGAGACTGAAGGCTTGGTTAATGAAGAAGAATCACAAGCAGAAGTCTAGGAAGCTAACTGATTATGTCCACTTTGGTAATTGAAGATCATATTTATGAAGATCTAAAGTGGCCAACACCTCCCAACCAAAGTTAGAATCGTTTTAGAATTGTTTCTTCAAGCCCACTAAGCACATCCTCTAAAGTTGAATTGTGACGCCTGCCTAACTTAAACATATTGCTAATGTATAATTAAGCTAGACGGTGTCATATTCTTTTCCAAACTAATGTAATTACTTAAGAAAACAGTGGAAAATTTGAACTTTTCAAAAATCTTGTAATTTACAGACATCTATAGGTCTATACTCACAAAAGATGGGCCAATGATAAACATTTACAAGAATTTACATCTCAAAATGAAACGCCTACTAAACTAAACTTATGGCAATCTCATAGTAACTTCAAGTACTAAAATATAAAGTTTAAACAAAAGTGTACTCATACAAGGTAGGCAGTGTCCATATACACAGAGTCACGAGAACAAAGAGCATGCTAGTCAACCTCCAAACTAACACTACTGAGATGTATCTTCATCTGCATCACAAGAACAATATGAGCTAATGCCTAGTAAGAGAAACTATACATTGTAGTGGCATCATGTATGAACTCATAAAATTTTCATCATACCAACCATATCGTAAAATGTTTAATGTGCACACAATAATGTAAGTTAGACATGTATGCCCTAAGGAGTAAAAATGTAGTATGTTTTTAGAGACATTTTTATCAATAAAGAGTTTATTTATTATTCATATATCAAATTGTTGTCTTCTTTACGTTCATATTTGTTGGATGTATGATAAGCAAATAAAAGTCTGAGACTGTCGGTCTAAGCCTTTAGAATCAAGCATATGATGGACAGATTATGTGGAAGATAGATTCTAAAGGTGACGGTCTAAATCATAAGATCCGCAATCGAGGGAATAAAGTTGGGCACTTATTCATGCAAAGATTGTTATGTTATTTATATCCCTAACGGGAATGGTTTGTCTTGGCCATCGAAGGTGGACTCTGTGTATAGCAACATTGGTGCATTATCATAGGTGACGACGTATTGGATCAGGATATAAAGTGTAATTGATTTAGACTAATAATTCTATTTTGGCAAATCAATTCACTTTTGACAATCATATGTGTTATATCTTAATCCTAAGATGAATAGTGGGCATGTTGTCTTGACTTATATCTTTTGATATATCAAAGGGTGACATCTACATTTTTATGTTGGTACGCATGTAGGTACGTTGGAGACATAACTCTTAATAGCGTAGACTTGTTATTCATAGATACAGAATCTATAGCTTCTCTTTAGGAGTCGAGGATATCCTCTTATATGCGTTATCTTATAATTGAAAGACTGGAGCACTCAACCATTTAGATACATAGGTGTAACCAAATGGTATACTATCTTTGGATGGTAAGTTTTTCGATGGTGAGATAATAGAACGTAAGAGAAAAATAATCAGTAAGGTAAGACAAAATTTGTCTTTAAGTCGATTATGGATATCCTATGGGTATACGATACATCATGACATGTCATGGATACTTAGCTATTTGGGCTTTGTAATTTTATATAGTTTGAGAGTATAGCTCTAAGCTTTTAGTGGATAGCGTTAGAGTGGATAATTATGAAACGTATGTATGGGATATTGGGTTTTATAATTATCGGTAGCTTGAACTATATAGGTCCATCAGGTCCCCTTTGCTAGCTCATAATAAATCCTATAACGATATGACATGCTTTTGTAATAACTTGGTGACTTATGTTAAATTATTAGATTGGCTAAAATTCGATAGGATCAGATAATTCATGTCTGTTTATCCGTTGAATTAATTTTGTGTAAATTAATTCAAGATAAACTTGTTGAATTATTTGGAATATTTATTTTCATAGAGGTTATCTAGATATGGTTGTTTTAATCAGATAACTTCTCTATTGGGTTATTTGAATTAAAACTAAGGCTTTATCCAAAGAATCTCGGGTGAAAAATAAAAGATTCACAGGGATCATTTATGGTAAGTTTAGCAGGCCAATCATTTAGTTCAGCCTGCCAATGGAGAAGTTTAACAGGCCGAACTACCGATCTAACAATAATTTGATCACGTGTTTTAGACACAATTTTATCATATATTGATCCAGATTCAAATTTTTGAGGCCTTTCTGATAATAACCAACCTTGGGAATGGCCTCTATAAATAGGGAGTAAGTTTTCACAGTTATTTAGATCAGTTGAGAAATTAAGAGTGAACACTCTAGTCTATGAGTCTCTGAAACTCCTTGAAGAGCTATTGTTCACAAATTATAAACGTTAGTTTTGGGTTTTCTCAATTAGTTGGAAGGAGAGTCACCAGGAAAGAGTTGTATGAGGTGTGTCCACACACATATTGATCGTTGATAGAGAATAGCAAAGAAGACCAGTTGATTGAGGCTCTTCTAGAACGTCATTCTCTTCACAGATTGCAGGAGCTCTTTGACACTCAAAGGTTAGTAAGATATGGTTAATTTATGCATATAGCGTGTCAAACTTGTGATTTGGAAAATACTTTGATTAAAAGTTCTAAAATTTTCGTTGCGCATCGTTTTTCCAACAATTGGTATTAGAAGCATGGTTTTTACATAAATTTACGAGTTTATGATCATGTTATATAAATAAATTCTATGATCTTGATCTCTCATATGCTTGAATTTAATTTTTTAGAGAGTTGCTACTCTAGAATTTCTATATATTTTTATTGTCATGAGACTATATGGTGAATGCTTATTAATTAGGGTTGATTAAATTATTATTTAACTATTTATCAATTAATTAATTTGTGTAGTTATGGTTCCTTAGAAGTTAGAATGTGTATCTAGGCTTTTCATGTAATTAGAAGGTAGTCTATCTATTGGAAAAATAAAACACAGCGGAATTTTAAAAATTTTAAATCAGAGTATTTTTCAAAACACAAGTTTGACATGATATGTATAAATTAACCTGATCTTACTGACTTTGTATTCGTCGAAAAGCTCCCGAAATCTGTGTAGAGAAGTAACGTTTCAGAAGAGCCTTAACCAACTAGTCTTCTTTGCTATTCTCTATCCACGATCAAAGTAAGTGTGGGCTCACACGTACAGCTCTTCCTTAAGGTGATTCTCCTTCCAACCAATTGAGAGAACCCAAAGCTAGTGTTCGTGATTTATGAACAAGAGCTCTTAGGGAGTTTTAGATTGTCATCAGTAGAGTATCACTCTTAATCTCTCAATCGATCTTAATAACTCACTAGACTCACTCCCTATTTATAGAGGTTGGGTCTAGGGTCATTCCTTATCAGATAAGGTCTCAAAAATTCAAAACAGAACCAAATTCGAGTCAATATCGGAAAAGATACGTGTAAAAACGCGTGATTTTTAATTCGCTCATAGGCAGGCCGAACTTGCCTGATCTGCAGGCCGAACTTTAGGATCGGCATGCCGAACTGCCGAAATAAAAATCAAGCAAATCTTTTATTTTCCACCCGAGATTCTATTGGATAAAGCCTCAGTTTTAATTCAAATAACCCAATAGAGAAGTTATCTAATTAAAACAACTTTATCTAGATAATCTCTAAGAAAATAAATAGATTCCTAATAATTCTACAAGTTTATCTTGATGTAATTTATCCAAAATTAAATCAACTGATAAACAGACAAGAATTATCTGACCCCAATAATTCAACAAGTTTATCTTGAATTAATTTTGTTCACAAAATTAATTCAACCGACAAACAGACATGAATTATTTGATTCTTTCAAAATTTCAACCAATCTAATAAATTGACAAAGTCACCAATTATTGTAAAAGTACGCCGTATCGTTACAGGATTTTGTGAGCTAGCAAAAAGGACCAAATGGACCTATATAGTTCAAGCTCCTGATAATTATGAAACCTAATATCCTAGATATACATTTCATAATTATCAAATCCAACGCTCCTCCACTAAAGCTTGGAGTTGCACTCTCGAACTCTATAGAATTACGAAGCCCGTATAGCTAAGTCTCCATGACATATCATAGTGTATCGTT
>CAMOHE010046969.1:0-10520 GCA_946598075.1 Artocarpus hirsutus
ATTTTTAAAGCTTAAAATTCTATAGACTGAGGTTGTATGATTACAACCTCAGTTTTTAAAGTGTAATTACGTATTTTTATTTACTAATTATACGAACATAACTTTTGTAAACTAAAGACATATATAATTTCATAAAATAAAAATATGCATAAATTTGTAAACTAAAAATGTGGAAATATTATAAATTGTGTGAGTGGTATCAATTCCCGACTTTACCATTCGTCTGCCGCTTACCATTGCCCATTAAGTGTCATTGACAGGTTTTCTTATCTACAGCATGAACATACTTAAATAAGCTTTCGCTCAGCAAATAGGAAATAGACTTACAAAATATAATTAAAAATCATTTTAATAAAAATATGCATGAACATTTTATTCTTGTTTATCAACTTGTTTTATGCTTAATTATTTAAGCTATAACCTATTTTACTAATTGGGCCCGATGATCGTACCTGTTGCACGTGATCTTTGGGACGTTAAGGTTCATGAGGTCTCTAACGACGTTGAAATCATAAACATTTTTTTGAAGTCTCCCCGAAGGTTGGAAGGTTGGTATGATATCCTTAATTTGTCTTATTAATTTTACTTATTTTATTGTGTGTATACAATACAACATGTTACTACATAGCATCACAATTACATGAAATCATAAATTATAAATCATAATCATGCTTAACTTAAAAGTGATTAAACAATATGATTTAAATATTGCGTACATAATATGCTGATCATAATACAATCTTAACATAACATGACTTGGCATTGAATAAGCACAACAAATCATAACATCATAACATATATAGTGTGACAATTCTTTGATCATGTATTTTAATAAAATTTTATCAAAATATATAAAACAATTTATTTAAAAATTGTTCATACTGTAGGCGAGATTCCTACTTACTTGAACTCCGAGCTGAGCAGGTCTAGTTGCATCTCATTATATCTACAGTTTGTGAAGCATCATTGATAGTGGTCCTTAAGCTACCATGGATGGGTAGGAACGTCTCATGGAGATTTATAATTGTTGGATATGTCATTCTGGACTTCGATACTACAGTTTGAGTTACCTCAATTTACGTGTAATAGGTAACAGACGATTTTCAACGGAGTGAAATTAGCTCAAACGGAGGACACCATCGTGTCTGAAATGTCAAAATGGGCCGGGAGGTATTCTCGGATTGTTAATCGGAGATCAGGGTCACCAAACCCGACGTCGCTAAAGCCGGGCACCCATGGCGACACATGGTGGTGCGTGCGATAGCTCCAGTGACCTAACTAAGCTAAAAACTTAGGTTATGCTAGTTTTCCACCTGCTGAGTACAATGGTAGCGTCAATTTTACACAATTTAACCTCTAACTATGCTGATCAAAACAATGAAATTTAGGAAAAAGGCATCATCAACTGTGGTCCTCTGGCCATGGATTGGCAGAATTCGCTTAGGCATTTCGAACTCCGTCACATTATGAGTATTTCCCCTTATTTGGCGCCCTTTAAAACCATCGTAACTAGTAGAATAAGAGGGACTTACAGCAGCGATGGTAGCTCTTTGAATCTCTAGCATCCTGTTGCGGAAACCTACGATTAGGAGTTGGTTCATGGTCTTCGGCTTTTGAGTCAATTGACATTGGTGGTGTATGTCACCACCATCGAAATGGGCGAACCTGATCCCTCTTGCGACGGCACACCATAGGCATGTGGATCTTTAGCCACTGGGATGATTTCGAGCAATTATTTTGGACATTTTGATCCTATCAACTGTCTAAACATGATTGTATCCTTCATTTGGTCCAATGTCATCGACAATGGCAAAAGTTAAGCTCACCCACAATAGCGGCAATGACGACTTCTATTCTTTGACTGGTGGTAGTGCTTAGGCAAAATTGGAAGTGCAGATCTACTCAACATCACCCTTTAAATCTTTTAGGTTAGGTAGTGTCGATCACCGTCACTGGAGATGGCAAGATCAAGGGTGGTATAATGGCCGTGACAGGAGTAGATGGGTGGAGCCTTCTGGCAACTATTAAGGTGAAACCAACGGTGAGTCTTGTTTCTCTCATCATGGTGATCATGTAGGAACAAGAATCTCGTCAATCGGATGTCAGATGGTGAAGATATCTCACCTGAAAGTTTAGGCTTTTTTTTTTGTCACTTTGACCAGCACATGTGGCTTCCTTTGGCAGAGGTGTTGGTGGCATGGCATACCGTTGGACTCAACTCGTCGTGATCTTTCCATTGGTGTGGGAGGTGTTGAAAACTGACACAGGATTCTTGGACTGAGTTAAAGGAAAAAGAGTGTAGAGAGAGAATGGGATGATTTTTTGATTGGCCAATTTTTTTTTTGTCCATGTATCTATAGACAATGAAACCTCATCGTCTAATTCTATACCACGTTGGATTGATCAAATTTAATTCGTGTAATTCGTAAACTTGAAATTTCTACAAATAAAACTGTACTTTTTAGAATTGTAATATTCTTGCTTTTTAAAAATAATTACAGTAAGTTCAAATTTTCTCACCGTATTAATGTCTTATTTAAATATTCATACTGTCATAACTTATTTTTATAATTTATCCATACTATATGGATTTCGTGATTTTATTTTGAAATGATAAACTTGAACATTTTTTTGTTTTCAAAACTAGTGATTAACTATTTTATAACTATATACATGTTTATGTATATGTATTCTAGAAAGGATATTATGTATTTAAAACTTTGCTCAACATAAATTTTTTGTAACTTTTAAAGCTTTAAAATGTAAATTAAAACATATATTTTTTATTAAAAATTTTCATATTGTCAACTTTAAATTTTATCATAAAAATGATAGTTAGATTTTATAAAAATTTTGTAAATTAAATTGACTATTTGAAAGTCAATTTAATTTAAATGCTATACTTGGTACAATTTTGAGCTTTGCAGGTATGACGTGAACTATTTATCGTGAAAAGTCATCTATGACTCCACATCCGATTTATGGATACTCTTTAGACTTTCCGTAATCATTTTACGGATTGAAACTTGTCCATTTGTGATTTCGCATTTGTCTTAAAGGTTCGTGCAATATTTGTGAATTCCATTAATGTTTTTATAATAATAATAATTATTATTAATATTATTATTATTATAAATTTCACATAGTTATTTACATTTGTAAGTAATTAATTGTGAATGTGTAGAACATTATGCATCCTTGTCATGCCTTGTGATCTCATAAAAATATAGAATAGTCCTGCATACTTAAGCTTTACGCTCACTGTTCCTAAATGTTAGTGTTGAGCTGATGATCACTACTAATCTAGGTTTCTCGTAGTAATCTGGTATCATATAGAAATTTCTACATAATCATAATAAGTTGAAAATTTCACTTTTAGTTGGATAATCTCAATTTAAATATTTTAATTGAGATTCTTATAAATGTCATTACTTTGGTTCATGAAATTATTAAATCATAAACTCTTAGTTTAGTACATTAAATAATTATTTTTAATTGTTTAAGTGTACTATCTTAACATTATATTTGTTACATATTTTATACATAAAGCATATAAATTTGTACATTCATAATATTATTTATTTTTAAGATTTTACAATTATTAAGACTTAAATATACGTGTTGACAAATTTTACATTTATACTTTCTTAAGTACTTAGTTGAATAATCATGAACAAATATTTAATTAATTATATTTATTAATTTTTAGATTTTTTCGAGAGATTTATGAAAATTTGATGGTAAAAAACAACAGTAGATTGGTAGGCCTTTATCCGTTTCCATCAAAAGAAAAAGCTGCATCATACACAGTTCGCTTACAATTTTACTTTTCATGTCTCGTGTGCTAACATTTGTAAACACTATATGCATGTCAATGCAACAATATTTAATCTTGCATAACAAAAAAAAAAAAAGAATAAAAGACTATCACATAATTAAGAAATTTTAATTACTTGTAAATATTTTCTCGCTTAGTTGTAGTTTTCCTATTGCAAAGAATTGTCATAGCTTGTACATCTCTATAAATTTTACTCATCATATTTAGCCATTCTGTAATTTCCTTTTTCTCTTAGTCTCTTAGCATTAATATATCCATGTTCACATAAAAATTTAAAACAAAATTTGATCAGTATTCAAATACTATATAGAGCTCGTTTTGCATAGCTTTTGCTTGTTTTTTTAGTAAGTAGAAGAGGAGAAGTAAAAACTATATCTTTCCAATAAATGTTTAGAATCATATTTTATAAAAACAAAAAAGCTTTAATGAGTCAAAATGGTTTTAATTTCTTTTCAAAATTACAAAAATATAATATTTAAACTTCTAATATCTTATTAATACCATGGTACAAGTTTTAAAGTTTATTTTAAAAATATATTTTTTTTTGAAAAACCACATTATATAATTTTAACAGAGAACATTTTTAGAGAAAAAAATATTTTTAATAAATCATCAAAAAAATTTTGAAATATAACTTTAAGACTCGTCAAAAATTGTTTCTAAAAAGCTCTCTCAAACAAAATCATACTATTATCTTGTATCATTTTTTTTTTGTGACTATCTCGGATCACTTTTTAATGCCTCCAAAAAGGGTTGTGTTTCACACACATACCTTTTGTCACCGACACTTGCCTTTTTGTCACCAACACAAAAAGACAAATGCATGTCAAATCCATGTCATAAGATAAATATCTTTCTGACTAACTTGAAGACTTTGATTCTTTTTCTTATTAAACAATTTTCTCCAAATAATTCCTCACCATAAACTTTCAATCAGCTACCCAATATATGTTTAATTTTTTTTTTCAAATTTATTTTCCATTCAATAATAAGATAATACTCATCTAAGCGCCTTATAAATATGCATGGTCCCTTCGCTTATCAACATTGCACAAACCTACCCCTATAGCTGAAGTCCACAAATTGATCGTTTTAATTTCTCCAAAAACCATGGTTTGGCCGTTTGCATGGCTCTGCCTCCTCCTTTTCTTCCTTCCTTCCCCATTGTACTGTTTATCATCCCCGCCCTCTCCATTTACTCCTTCTCCTCCATCATGCCATCCGCAAGAAGCCTCTGCCTTGCTTCATTTTAGAAACTCTCTCCCCATAATAAATGATTCTTCTTACTTTTCCAACTGTGCTTCTTTTTTTGGCGTTACCCATCCAAATAGTACAAAGTCATGGGATATGAGCAGGGATTGCTGCACATGGTGTGGAGTTACATGTGATGACGTCACTGACGATGTCATTAGGCTTGACCTTAAATGCAGTGGGCTTCAAGGCATTATCTACTCCAACAACAGTTTGTTCTCTCTCACTCATCTCCAAGCTCTTATTCTCTCCTAATATATTTGATGATTCACAAATTTCACCCCAATTTGGAAGGTTTGGAAGTATGATTCATCTTGACCTTTCTCATTGTGGTTTCACTGGAGAAGTCCCTCTGGAATTCTCTTACTTGTCTAGTTTGGTTACACTAGATCTTAGTTGGAACTATTTGACACTAGAGAGTTTTAGTTTGAAATGAATTGTTGCAAACTTTACTAGTCTCAGAGAATTGACCTTGCAGGGTGTCAATATGTCTAATATCCCACCA
The DNA here is from genome assembly GCA_946598075.1 of Artocarpus hirsutus. Taxonomy (NCBI): domain Eukaryota; kingdom Viridiplantae; phylum Streptophyta; class Magnoliopsida; order Rosales; family Moraceae; genus Artocarpus; species Artocarpus hirsutus. The sequence continues at coordinate 5,595 of CAMOHE010046969.1, forward strand.
AACTCCTTTATGAATGTGTCAGCGTCTTTGACATTTCTTGATCTTGGTTACAGTGAGCTGAAAGGGGAATTTCCAGAAAATATTTTTCACTTGCCAAATCTTCAATACCTCGAATTATTGCACAATAAAAAAATCACCGGTTCGTTTCCTAGATATAATTGGACCAGTCAACTTAGAAATTTGAGCCTTTCTTCCACTGAATTCCAATTAGATTTACCATATCTTACTAGGAATTTGAAATATTTGAATCATTTGGAAGTTAGCAACTGCTTTTTTAAAGGCTCGTTTCCATCATTATTAACAAACTTAATTCAAATCACTTCCTTAGACATCTCTTTTAACAATTTTGGGGGTCAAATCCCATGAGACTCTCTCAGCCTTGCAAAAATGTAGTATTTAGACCTTTCATTCAATAAATTCGAAGGCTAGCTCCCTGATATTTGTAATTCTACAAAACAAACTGTTTTATGTGACTCTTCAAAACATCGATTAGAGTCACATAAAAGAGTTTGTTTTGTGGAATTACAAATCTCAGGGAGCTGTCCTTCGAATTTATTGAATGAAAGGTCTAAATACTGCATTTTTGCAAGGTTGAGAGAGTCCTATGGGATTTGACCACCAAAATTGTTAAAAGAGATGTCTAAGGAAGTGATTTGAGTTAAGTTTCCTAATAATAATGGAAACAAGCCTTTAAAAAAGCAGTTGCTGACCTCTAAATGATTCAAATATTTCAAATTCTTAGTAAGATATGGTAAATCTAATTGGAATCCAGTGGAAGAAAGGCTCAAATTTCTAAGGCCCTGTTCCGTTTAATTTGAAATCCTTGTCCTTGGATGGAAACTTACTTTATGTGACAATAACTTCTTGGCTATATTCCCTTCCATCTTTACAGATTTTGCATTTGTCCCAGAACCAATTCACTGGTCATGTTGGTGAATTCCAGTATAATTCTTTAGTAGAACTCGATTTACGTTCAAACAGCTTGAGTGGTGTTGTTCGTTTAGACCAGGTCTCAAAATTTAAAAATCTCAAAATGCTTGGTCTTTCTTTTAATAGCCTGTCAATAGATTTTGTCAACTCCATATCTGTTTTGCCCAATACCCTTCTGTTTCTCCTCATGTCTTCATGCAATATCACTGGGTTCCCGTATTCTTTAAGAAGCTTAGAAAACTTATATGAATTGGACCTTTCCAACAACAGAATTGGAGGGAGTGGGAAGGATTCCTTGTTTTTTCTAAATATTTCTCACAACCTCTTAACTCATATTGGGCAAATTCCATGGAAAAGCCTACATATTATTGATCTCTGCTCCAACAAGCTTCAAGGTCATCTTCCGATTCCACCACCTTCAACTATTGTATTTCTAATCTCAAACAATCAATTGGTTGGAGGGATATCTTCTTGGTTTTGCAACCATCATGGGATTGTAGTCCTCGATTTGTCAAACAATAGTTTGAGTGGGAACATCCCTCCATGCCTTGGAAGCAACACAGTGATCTCTGTTTTGGATTTGCGACTGAATCAGTTCCATGGCATGATTCCAAACACTTTTGCCAAGGGAAACAACTTGGGGACTCTAAATCTTAACAGAAATCAATTGGAAGGGCCATTGCCTCAATCTTTGGTCAATTGTGAAAGTTTGGAAGTCTTAAACGTTGGAAACAACAAGCTAAATGGATCCTTTCCCTTTTGGTTGGAGTCTTTTCCAGAGCTGTAAGTTCTTATCTTAAGGTCTAATGCATTTACTGGCCCAATAAGTAATCCAAAGGTGGGAATTCCCTTTCAAAAGTTGAGAATAATCGACCTATCGAACAATGAATTCACAGGTCTTTTGCCATCAAAATACTTACAAAATTTTGTCGCCATGATGAATGTTCATACAGATGACTTGGAATACATGGTGACTGGTGTATATAGACTGTCTTTTAATCAAGAGTATAATTATCAAGATACTGTTGTTGTAGTTATGAAAGGGATCGTCATTGAGCTGGTGAAAATACAAACTATGTTTGTAACAATCGATTTCTCAAGAAATCATTTCACAGGGGAGATTCCAGAGTTGATTGGTAAGCTCAATTCCCTCAAAGGGCTCAATTTGTCCCACAACAAGCTAACTGGTTTAATTCCACCAGTATTGGGGAATTTAAGCAATCTGGAGTGGTGGGATCTCTCCTCTAACAATCTTTCAAGTAAGATCCCATTGCAATTGGAAGCGGGTTTGAATCAACTTGGATTCTTAAACCTTTCCAACAACAAATTGGAGGGACCAATTCCTCAAGGGAAGCAATGCAATACATTCAACAATGATTCATACAGTAGAAATGCAGGATTATGTGGATTTCCTCTGTCTAAATCATGCGGCAATGATGAGGCACAACATGATCAAGATGATAATCATGATGATGATGATGGAGAGGACAACAATGGAATGATTGAATGGAAGGCGGTGATGATGGGATTTAGAAGTGGAATGGTGATCAGAATATCTGTGGGATACATGGTCCTTTTCAGTAGAAGCTTTGATTTTTGGTTTCTAAAATGATTTGGAAGAGGAGGACGTCGTAAATCTAATGCTCGCAGAGCAAGGAGAAGATCAAACTAGCAAGCTGAGGAAAACTGAGTCTCATTGGATGTATAGAAGAGTAAGTTTGTAATTTGTTTGCAATTTTACATACGTGTTTCTTCTTATAACTATAACTTTATCCACTACATAATTACTTTTCATTCTTTTGTGTTCCCAGGTTTTGATGCTGTACAAGAATATGCATGAAAAGCAGTACTATTGATGATCAAATTGGCCTACATTTCGACTGCTGCTCTACCATGGACTGTGGCCTATGGTTCTGATTACACCACTATCTCTTCCTTTATTATTTTAGTTCCATAAATCTGTCGCAAGAGTGCATCTTCCTTTAGTTTATTTATTTTCTTCTCTTTACTCGTATGTTGGAAGCATTGTAATCATTATTAAGTCATAGGAAATCCTGATGTTGTGGGGTTTTCATTTACCTTCTTGTTTAATAAATGGAATTGTCATTTATGCTTTTATTTAAGGTGTTGCATGAAATTACTTAGATGAAAAACATATATTGTGAATTCCCTGAAATTGGAATCAATAGGAAGATTCAATTTCGTGCTTTTAATTCTCCTTTTAACTGCCTTTGAAAGTGCATTGGATGTGTGGCCATATTCTTGTTCATCTATACTACGCAATTGTGCACGAGCTATAAGCAGGGAAGACAAAGATGAAACAAATTTTATGTAACCAAGAAACAAGTTGAAGTGATTCTTATTTTTGGTCTGTTTGTATAAATACCAATACTATGTGTTTAATAGGTATAGGTCTATATGCACTAAAAATATGTATATGTTACAAATTTAACTTATGATGCAAAACTTATTCACTAGTATGTCAGAGAGTTCATTTTAATAACATTTTATAAGATTTCCATATCATTTTTAGCAAAAGGGTCTTTTCTCTGTGTTCTCAAAATTTCCACAAGAAAAGCACACTACCCTGTTTAATTTGTCTTTATTTCACATGTTACAAGGACAAAAAAAAAGGGACGGATTTTCACAAAAAAAAAAAAAGGTTCATGCTTTTGGTTGTGCGACGCCAAGTCTCACAAATAGCACACTGAAATTGCTTTCAATTACTCTGCAATTGTGCAGAGCTGTAAGCAGGAGAGATAAAGATGAAACCAATGCAAGTTTTGTACACTTCTACCGCAAGTTTTTTTTTTTTTTTTTCAAAAGGATGCTGTCGTTTTTCATGTGATTGTCGTTTGTGCTTTCTCAACTGTTTGTCCGGTTATTGTCCTCTTCCAGGATGTTCTCATCATTCATAAAATTGTTGTTGTTGTTTTTTTTTTGGGGGCTAAAAGCCGTATATTAAATGCTGTTCTTTATATCTTTATGTCGCTCCCGTCGAAAAAAAATAAAAATAACAATGAAAATCTTTATGTTGCTGTAACGACAGAAATTTTTTTTTTTTTTTTTGCATTATATTCCCTCTGTTGAATGCCGTTTTACTGTGGACTGTTTTTTTTTTTTTTGGAAGCTATAATTTCTGATGTTGTATTTCACTTCATGTCTTGATGTTGTACGTCGCTTAAAATGTTATTGACCATTTTTCTTATTATTGTCGTTTCTAAAAGATCATGTCGTTTATTCAGTGCTCTATTTTTTTTTAAAATAAATTTACGTTAGTTGTCGTATTCCAGGTGTTTTGTTTTTTCTTTTTCTTGTGGCATATTATTGTCGTTCTGTCGTTCAAACTCTTAAAAAAAATTGAAATTTCTTTTGTTAAAAAAACAAGAAATATAATATACCATATATGTATATATACAATATCCTTGAAAGAGGCAATATGGTCATTTCATACACTTGCCACTTGCCTCTGCCAAAGTTGGCTTCACCAAACAAAAGCAGCCCCTCTGTGCGCTTTTTTCTGCAGAGCTTTCTCCAACATGCCGGTGAGATGCACAAACTAAATACCTCAAAACTCCCCCAACTTGAGATTCTCTCCCTACCATCTTCTCTTCTTTCTCTCTCTATCTCTCTTTGTATTCTCTGATTCAGGAAAACAAAACAAATCCTCTGTGCATACATACCCTTCTCTTTGAGTCAAAATGTTAGCCCAAACTTCGTCGCTTTCAAAACAGTAAGATTTTTTTTTTGGGTCTTATTCTTATAGAATCCACATTAGGGATATGGCGCTTGATTGTTCTATCCTGAGCCCGCCCAAGTTCATCAACGGCTCAAAATCGCAGAGTTTCCTCCACTACAACACCCGAATGAGAATGCCCACCAGGATTTTCCCGCAAAATAATCGTTACCCATCTCGTTTGGCATCAAATTTTAACGAATTTAGGACTTTTTCTAGTAAAGTAAACAACTTGAGTGTGAAAAGTGCTTACTTGAGAC
>CAMOHE010046970.1:0-21827 GCA_946598075.1 Artocarpus hirsutus
ATATGCAATTTGTGTTATACATAGTGTAAGATCCATATTTAAGATTCTCTCAAAGGTGTGTACGTACAGGTTCTTAAATATCATGAGCTGTCTAGAACACTTTCTTGCAACTTGTCATTCCACTTTCAAGCTACACATTTCTTAATCAAGAACTTAATCAAGGGTCTGACATCTTGTACCTCGTGACAGGCAGCAGTTAATTTGTGAATCAAAATTCTCGTGATGTTTTAAAGCTTGAAGATCGATTGCCTTTGATTACTAAAGTTTACTATCATGTACTGTCCTAAATGTACAGAGATGTTAGTCAGGTTAAAATCATAATTAATCCGGGTTATAACTCCCCAATAATACTAATTAGATTGTTAGGATTAGTAAACTTAGAATAGCAATTTAGAAAAGTTATGAGATCTAAAACATAACAAGTGGAAATAACTGTAGAAACATATTCAACAGATTTTGTAGTAGTAGTCAAACAACTTTTTTAATAGCTTTTTTTTTTTTTTTTGCCTTAACATTCACCAAAAAAATATTTAGACACTTTGATAGCGTTTTTTCCTTTGCTACCAAAAGCGATATTTGTTACACTGTCGGTGCATTAGTTCTCCATCTTTTTAAAGTTTGATCTAAGAATTTTCTAATTGTTACCATTCGATATAAGTCTCAATCATACACTCTTTCTTGTAAGAAACATTTTTGAGAAGTGTTTTTTTTTTCTCTTATAAAGTTTTTAACAAGCAAGCTCATACTATGCTTGTTCAGTGACATATTTTGTCCATGAGGAGTTTATTCTTTTACTTTTGTTGCTTGTTGATTTTGTCACTTTTTCCTTACCTCAATGTGTGTGTGTGTGTGTGTGTTTTTGGATCGCTCAAGGTATAATCTCTCCTTCAACTTTTTTAATTTTTTTATCTCCTCAAATAATTTTGAAAAGAATATATGTTACATAGACTTTTTATAGCATGCCAAGCTTTTCGTGATGTTCTAGAAAATCATAATACTGCTTGCTCTCTCTCATTTGTTTTAAAAGATATCATTCATGAACGTGTATCCTTTCTAATTTTAAATTGTATAATTGTTTGTTAATAAATTATCTTCTTTTTTAAAAAATATAACGTCACTATAAATATTTTAATTTCTATAGCCGATGCGTACTAAATGGTATGAAATCACATAAATTGTAAACCAAAATTTAAAGAATTGCCAATTCTTTTATAGGTTAATTGAGTAAGATTTTCGTCAATGATAATATGCCACGACAAAAAAAACTTCTTGGTTTTACTGTTCAAGTTCTCTTTAAATAAGACCTTGATCTCTCTAGGCAAACACGTCGAAGCATAAGTTTTAAGTTTACTATCATTTGTGATAGGAGTTAGATTTCTAATTTTAAAAAGAAAATTAGGAACATCTTGTTTATTTTCAAAATGTTTCGACTAGTTGCAAAGGATAGTATCTTGGAGCTCAAAAGAAGGTTAAAATTACCAGAGACCAAATTCATTGAAAGGCTTGTTAAAAATGGGTTGCATGGGAAAAGAAGAGAGAGGAAGAGAATATGCCCTTCTCCCAATTACAACTAGTAATTTGTTAAACTTGATAGTACTAAAATTTTGGTTCATTTGCTACAATTTTTTTGTTAATTTACAAAATATGACCAATAACATTTTGCACTTAAGTATTGCTTCTTCTCCATTTTTCCTCTAATAGATGAATAATTTTCTTTGTTGCTGTCAAACATCATCCTTTCTCTAGAGACGATTGCTTGTAGCTGTTGGTGCGTTGTCATTTCTGTTATACATGGTATTAATTCCATTAAGATTCTCTTAAAAGTAAATCTTCTATATATCCTCCTTAATGATATTGTTTTTTTTTTATTGAAATACATATTCTCTAATTATAAAGACATAATATTTTTACCATATTTGTAAGTTTTGTCATTTGTGTTGTACATGGTAAAAAATCCACCAAGATTCTATTCAGGGTTAATCTCCAATGTATCCTTTTTAATTTCAAATATTGCTTTTTTAGAAATATATTTACTGTAATTTCAGTTAACCCCTAATATTAGTACCTTAAATGTTAGATTTGTTGCTTGTGTTATACACAGTATAAAATCCATCATATTCTATTCAGGGTCAATCTTCTGTATATCCTTTTTAACTTTAAATGATATTTTTTATTTCTCATTTGTGATATACAAGGTATAAAATCCATTAAAATTCTTCTGAAGGCCAATTGTCAATGTATCCTCGTTGAGTATTAATGTCATTACCACATTTAGTGTGTATGTTAATGATATGGTTATAACTTGTAAATGAAAGAAAATCCATGTTATCTCGAAACTGAGGAAACTGTGACTTTTAGCATTGGCTACATTGAGAAAGTTTTAAGCCAATGGTCATGACCCATTTCCAAATATTTTCCTAACATGTTTAGGATTTATAATTTGTGTTACAAATTCCATAAAGATTCTCTTAAATTTTAATCATCAATGTATCCTTTTTAGATTTAAAGTTAAGCATTGATGTCATTACTACACGTGGTGGATACGTAAATGATATTGTTATATCTTATAAATGTTAGAAAATCCGTTTTCTCTAAAAAAATTTGAAAACTTTGAATTTTAACGTCGGTCATATTGAGAAAGTTTTAAGCCAATGGTCACGACCTATTTCAAAAACGCTCTCATAAAAATTTAAGAAACACAACTCCTAGGCCAAACATTATTATTATTATTATTCCCAATGAGTCAAATGCACTCATTAATTTTATCCCTTGCCTCTATAAATAGGTTTCTAATTTCTCAAGGCAAACACAACAAAGAAGAAATTGTCAAAAAAATTCCCCCTTTCATGATAGGTATTGTGGTTAAAATTTTCCAATGCAAAGTGCTAGGAAAATATTGTCTTGGTTTCGAAATGTTTCTACCACTCAAAAAAGATAGTATTTCAGAGCTGAAAGGAAGATTAAAGGTTATAAAAAGAGAATCCATTGATGTGCTCTTTAAAAATGGGTGGTATGGGAAATACAGAGATGGTGGTCGTAATCAACTCCGGGTAATTTTTGAAATGTACGTGTTATCTTTTATAGATGTCAAATCTTGACTCATATTGCTAGATTTAATTTCAAATTGAGCATATATTTTCTAAAAGAACTTACAGTTATTTCCCTTTATCTTAAAATTTTTTAGAAAAATTGAAAAGGTTTCTTTTTTTTACTTTTAGTCGTATTCCTCTTTTCTCAACAATATACTTTTGGGCATGTTTTACTTTAAATATGAGTAATGCTAAAAGGAAATGATATTTTGGTGTCAAAAACGAATATAATTTTAAAGAAAAAACCAGAACAAAAAAATCTGAAAAACACACACATACACAGAATGTAAAATTTAATTTAAAAGGTCCTCCTCGTTGTGACCTTTTTTGGGAATGAAATGAGAATGAAAGAGTATGGAAAGAGAGAATTAGAAAATTAGAGCGATTGTAAAGTATGTTAGTGCGTTAGTTTGCCCGACTAGAAAAATGAGAAATGGAAAGTCAAAGAGAGAGAAGGAGAAATTAGAGCAGTCAAACATGTGATAGTGGTAAAGACGGAAAAAATGAAAGAGTCTTTCAAAAAGTAAACAAAATTCTTAGATGACTGTCTGAGATAAGAATTATACGAGTAAACGTGTAAAAGAAAAAGGGAGATCAGTGTCCTCAAGTCAGCTGGAAGTTACGTTTGCCCAACAGATAATATCAAGGCTGCAGAAACAATGCTATAAAAGCCCGGGTAGATATATTGTCGAGGCAAGGGGAAAGAACACGAGAGTGAAGATAGAGAGAATAGTAGCATAGGCAAAGGTCATATCTTACTTTGATTCTGTCTCCATCAATGCCTTATCTCTCTCTTGTCTTTTCTTTTCTGAAAAGTTTCATGAATATATATCTTGAAGTAAGATACACGCTCTAACGAAGCATGTTTTCACTTTGGGATCATGTACGTAGTTTTCCTTCTCTACTATTATACAATTGGTGATCTGATAAACAATACTTAATTTTCAGGCCCTATATTATCTGATGGTGAACAAACAAGTTCAACTTCTCAACCATTCCCTAGTCCTTGGAGGAATAAAGGATAATTGAAGTTGAATAATCTTCTTTTGTTATGTTGATATCAAACATCATCTTTCCTCAGGCCATGATTGCTTACCACCGTGGTAGGGTTTGTACGTCACATTGTACTTATTATACCCGGTAGTTTAAACATGCAGTGACTCCTGAGACCGCTGGGCCTTTGGAACCCAACTAACGTCAATAAGAGCACATCATGTCATTTCCAACTTTTACTCTTCTACATACGGTATACCATTAGTAGAGGAAGTTGAGGCGTTTGTTTGCTCACGGCGATAAGAGCACTTACAAGTTTGGCATCCAAAATATATACACAATATTCCTTGTAATGCCTTGACAGAAAGAATTCCATATTGTTAATGTATTATGGCAGAGTACAAGTTTGTAAAAGATCCAGAATCATATAATTATCTATGTAGTTTTTGTTTTTAATTCAAATTATACTGTGGAAGAAGTTTCACATAATCTAGATATAGTATTGAAAAGTTTCTTAGAAATGGTTAAGCATATAGTGATCTTGTCGATCATATATTATTTTTTATATCTAGACCCTTTTTAGCACATTATGGAGTATGCGCTTTTCTCAACATCCTCCAAGAGTTCTAAGAATAAAAAAATATGGTTTTTCTTCGGGGGTAGCATTAAGTAGATTGTTGATAAGATTCCAATTTGCAACTCTTTTGTTACATATAGTATAAAATAACGAGAAAAGTTTTTAACAAATATCTAGAGAATTGTTGTTTTTGTCCTTTGTTCTTTTTGAATATTAAGACCTGTTTGTTCCACTATTTGAATCACAATTGAAACATTTTTATCACATTATTTTTTTCTTTAAAAATTTAAATTTTGTTCAAATTTTGATTTCAAAAGTGATCATTAGTGTCATTCTCATTATATTTTCTCTAATTACTTTTGTTTTGAGAAATAAATCTTCTCTAATTTCGAAGACATAATATTATTACTGCACGTGTGGGATATGCAATTTGTGTTATACATAGTGTAAGATCCATATTTAAGATTCTATCAAAGGTGTGTACGTACAGATTCTTAAATATCATGAGCTGTCTAGAACACTTTCTTGCAACTTGTCATTCCTCTTTCAAGCTACACATTTCTTAATCAAGAACTTAATCAAGGGTCTGACATCTTGTACCTCGCGACATGCAGCAGTTAATTTGTAAATCAAAATTCTCGTGATGATTTAAAGCTTGAAGATCGATTTCCCTTAATTACAAAAGTTTACTATCATGTACTGTCCTAAATTTACAAAGACGTAGCTAGGTTAAAATTATAATTAATCCGGCTTATGACTCCCCAATAATACTAATTAGATTGTTAGGATTAGTAAACTTAAAATAGCAATTTAGAAAAGTTATGAGTTCTAAAACATAACAAGTGGAAATAACTGTAGAAACATATTCAACAAATTTTGTAGTAGTAGTCAAACAACTTTTTTAATAGCTTTTTTTTTTGTTTGCCTTAACATTCGCCAAAAAAATATTTATACACGTTGATAGCGTTTTTTCCTTTGCTACCAAAAGGGATATTTGTTACATTGTTGGTGCTTTAGTGCTCCATCTCTTTAAAGTTTGATCTAAGAAAAGTTTAGTAATTGTTATTATTCAATATAAGTCTCGATCATGCACTCTTTCTTGTAAGGAATATTTTTGAGAAGTATTTTGTTTCTTATAACAAGCAAGCTCATATGGTATGTTTGGCCTTTCATTAGGCTTGTTTGGTGACATATTTTGTCCATGAGGAGTTTATTCTTTTACTTTTGTTGCTTGTTGATTTTGTCACTTTTTCCTCACCTCAATGTGTGTGTGTGAGTGTGTTTGGATCGCTCAAGTTATAATCTCCTTCAACTTTTTAAATTTTTTTATCTCCTCAAATAATTCTGAAACCAATAGGTGTTACATAGACTTTTTATAGCATGCCAAGCTTTACCTGATGTTCTAGAAAATCGTAATACTACTTGCTCTCTCTCATTTGTTTTAAAAGATATTATTCATGCCGTGTATCCTTTCTAATTTTAAATTGTATATCATTGTTTGTTAACAAATTATTTTCTTTTAAAAAAAATATAACATCACTATAATTATTTTAATTTCTATAGCCAGTATGTACTAAATGGTATGAAATCACATAATTTGTAAACCAAAATTTAAAGAATTGCCAATTCTTTTATAGGTTAATTGAGTAAGATTTTCGTCAATGCTAATATGCCACGTCAAAATATTATCTTAAAATTTCTCTGTTTTATCTCTCAAGTTCTCTTTAAATGTGACCTTGATCTCTCTAGGCAAACGCATCGAAGCATAAGTTTTGAGTTTACTATCATTTGTGATAGGAGTTAGATTTCTAATTTTACAAAGAAAATTAGGAACATCTTGTTTAATTTCAAAATGTTTCAACTAGTTACAAAGGATAGTATCTTGGAGCTCAAAAGAAGGTTAAAATTACTACAGACCAAATTTATTGAAAGGCTTATTAAAAATGGGTTGCATGGGAAAAGAAGAGAGAAGGACAAGAATATGCCCTTCTCCCAATTACAACCGCTAATTTGATAAACTTGATAGTACTCAAATTTTGGTTCATTTGCTACAATTTTTTTTTTTAATTTACAAAATATGACCAATAACATTTTGCACTTAAGTATTGCTTCTTCTTCATTTTTCCCCTAATAGATGAATAATTTTATTTGTTGCTGTTAAACATCATCTTTTCTCTGGCGATGATTGCTTATTGCTGTTGCTGAGTTGGCGCGCCATGCTCTCTTGGGAGTGTGCGGGAGCTTGACATGCAATAACTCTGAGACTGCCGGACCTTTGGTACATATCATGTCAATAAGAGCATATCATGTCATTTACAACTTTTGCTTCCCGACAGTCGGCGTACCATCGGTGTAAGTAGGGAGAAGGCGCTAGTTTGATCATTGGATGAGGAGCACTTTTAAGTTGGCATCCAATATTTATTGTAATGACATTAGTGAGTGATTTCAAAATTATTAATATTATACACGTAATGGGAGAATACAAACTTTGTAGAAGATCCAAAGACATATACTTTTTATACGTTGTTTTTTTTTTTAAATCGAAAAGTACCGTGGAAGAAGTTTCATATAGTCTAGATATTACCTTATTCACACGATTTATAATATACATATATACATATATATATATATATATATTTTAAAAGATTTTAGAAATGGATAAATATATATAGAATTGAGACAATATTCTGTGTGGTGTGAGATGTTTTCCTTAGAATTTGTTGCATTGTTCATATTAATTTTTATTTTAGACGATTTATTAGCACCTCATAGGGCATGAGCTTTTCCTTAGTATTTGAATTAAGTAAATTGTTGATTAGTCAATTTCACGATTAGTTAGACAAAAAATTATGGACAGAAAATATTACCACAGAATCCAGTTTGCGATTCACATGTTACAAAAGTGATCGGTAATGTCATTCATATTGTATTTTCTCTTTTTTTTTTTTTTTGAGAAATGTATCTTCTCTAATTTACAAAATGTTCTCTCTATACATGTCGAATATGTAATTTGTGTTGTACATAGTATAAAATCCATTAAGATTATATTCAGGGCCAATGTATCCTCTTTAATTTTAAATGATATTGTTATTATAGAAATATATTTTCTTTAATTTCAAAGACATAATATTAGTATCATATATGTTGGATTTGTCATTTCTGTAATACATGGAATAACATCCATTAAGATTCTCCTAAAGGTTAATCTTTTATGTATCCTCTTTAATGATATTTTTTTAGAAATATATCTTTAAATATAAAGACAAAATTTTTTTGCCATATTTGTAAGTTTTGTCATTTGTATTGTACAGGTATAAAATCCACTAAGATTCTATTCAGGGTCAATTTTCAATGTATCCTCTTTAATTTAAATGATATAGTTCTTTTAGAAATATATCTTCCCTTATTTCAGTTAACGTATAATATTAGTACTATATATATTAGATTTGTTGTTTGTGTTATACATGGTATAAAATCCATTAAGATTCTATTCAGGGTCTATGTATCCTTTGTAATTTTCAATGATACTGTTTTTTTTAATATCATCTCTAATCACATATGTTAGATTTGTCATTTGTGTTATACAAAGTATAAAATCCATCAAAATTCCCTTGAAGGCCAAACGTCAATGTATTCTCTTCAATTTTAAAGTTGAGTATTAATATCATTACTGTTATAAAATAAAGCAAAGTATAACAAAAACTAAAGAGAACAATAGAAAAAGACAAGAGAAAATTAGAGACAAAACAAATTTTAATACTTTCACTTGTGAAGAATGAATCCATAAGCTTAGTACAACTTCTATTTATAGGCCAAGTCATCATATTAGAGGTAATTGTAATAGACATAACTTACATATGTTTTATATACAATTAAAGGAGACATAATGCACAATATTAAGAGGGATTTAATGGGGTGATAATGTGGTCTAAATGTGAATTATAAATTTGCAATAAAATGTTTGCTTGTAACTCATGGAATACCAAGAGGTGGCATCCACACATACTCTATTCACAACACTCCTTCTTGGATGTCCACCATACAAAGAATATGCCTCATTAAAAACCTTACCAAGAAAAAACCCAATGGGAAAAATCTTAGTGAAGAAAAAAAGAGTACATAATTCTTGTATGTTCTGCATTTAGGATTGCCTCATTAAAAACCTTGCCTGGAAAACTCAATGGGATAAAAACCTAAGCTAAGGGAAAAAGAGTACAATATGGAGTGTCTCCCCCTCATGTCAACATGTCTTTTTCAAAGATCTCTAAGTCGATGCATACCAATTTTGTGTACCAACTTCTCAAATATTGTTGTAGGAAGTGCCTTTGTAAACAAATCTACCAAGTTGTCACTAGAGCGAATTTGATGTACGTCGATCTCTCCTTTCTTTTGAAGCTAGTGCGTGAAAAAAATTTTTGGTGAAATGTGTTTTGTTTTATCTCCTTTTATGTAACCCTCTTTGAATTGAGCAATACATGCTGCATTATCTTCATACAACATAGTTGAACTTTCTTTATTGAGTGAAAGATTACATGTTTCTCTTATATGTTGCACCACGGATCTTAACCATACACATTCTCGACTTGCCTCGTGAATTGCCAATATCTCAGCATGATTCGAAGGTGTGGCAGTTAGGATTTGTTTTGTTGAACGCCACGATATAGCTATACCACCATATATAAACAAATAACCTGTTTGTGATCGTGCTTTATGTGGATCAAACAAATATCCTGCATCTCCATATCCAATCAATTCCGATTTGAAATCCTATGCATAATACAGACCCATATCTATTGTACCACGAAGATAACGAAGTATTTGTTTGACACCATTCCAATGTTTTCAAGTTGGTGAAGAACTATATATTGCTAGTAAGCTAACGGAGAATGATATGTCAGGTCTTGCGCAGTTAGCAAGATACATTAGTGCACCAATAGCACTAAGATATGGTACTTCTGGACCCAGAATTTCTTCATCATTATCTCGAGGATGAAAAGGATCCTTTTTCACATTAAGGGATCGTAAATCCATGGGAGAACTCATTGGATGGGATTTATCCATATTAAAATGCTTTAATACCTTTTCAATATATGTTGACTGATGAACAAAAATCCCTTCCGATAAATGCTCAATCTGTAAGCCAAGACAGAATTTTGTTTTTCCTAAGTCCTTCATTTCAAATATGTTATCGTATCTGTAAGCTCTTCATGAGTCCCAATGATATTCAAATCGTCAACATAAACTGCAATAATAGCAAATCCAAACTTAAACCTTTTAATAAAAACACATGGGCAAATTGGATTGTTAATATATCCTTCTTTCAAAAGATATTCACTGAGACGATTATACCACATACGTCTAGATTGCTTTAATCCATACAAAGGTCATTGTAATTTAATTGAATACATTTCCTGGGTTTTTGAATTGCATGTTTTAGGCATTTTTAAGCCTTTAGGGACTTTTATATAAATGTCACTATCAAGTGACCCATACAGATAGGCCGTTACAACATCCATTAGACGCATATGAAGTCCTTTTGAAATTGTCAGGCTAATAAAAAATCTAAATGTAATTGCATCCACCACTGGTGAATATGTCTCTTCATAATCAATACCAGGTCTTTGTGAAAAGCCTTGTGCGACAAGTCGTGCTTTATATTTGACAACTTCATTTTTTTCGTTACGCTTTTGCACAAATATCCACTTGTAGCCTACAAGTTTTACACCTTTAGGTGTTTGGACAACAGGCCCAAAAACTTGACATTTTTCAAGTGGATTTAATTCTACCTGGATTGTGTCTTTCCATTTTGGCCAATCATTTCTACGCTGACATTCTTCAATGGACTTTGGTTCAATATCCTCATTTTCTTCTGTAATATCAAGAGCTATTGCATATGCAAATATGTTGTCGACAAAAATTTTTTTTCGGTTCCATCTCTTTCCTGAAGTAACATAGCTTATTGAGATCTCTTCATTAACATCTTTTTCAAATACTTGAACCTGTTCTGGGGTTAATTCTTCAGCTATGTCAACTGTTTTTGTACTGGGCTCTTCAAGAACATTAATAACATTGGAAATGCCAACTTGCTTATTATTTAGCTCCTTTTTCTTTCTTGGATTTTTATCCTTAGAACCGATAGGTCGACCATGCTTTTGGCGTGCCTTAGATTCATTTGCTACCATATTAATATTTTTTTGGTAAGAATATCAATTTGAATAGGAGCATTTTCAGTTGGTATATGTGATTTTGTCACTTTCTTGACATCAGTAAATGTATCAGGTAACTGATTTGCGACCTTTTGCAAATGGATAATTCTTTGAACTTCTAAGTCACATTGATTTGCACGAGGATCAAAGTGAGATAATGATAATGCATTTTGTGAAATTTCTTGTTTTTTCAGCTGTTGTTTATCTCCCCCTAATGCTAGGAAAACTATCTCATCAAATTGACAATCGGTAAACTGTGCTGTAAAAAGGTCACCCGTCAAGGGTTCGAGATGTTTGATTATTGAAAGGGATTCAAATCCAACATAAATTCTCAGTCTCCTTTGAGGACCCATCTTAGTGCGCTGTGGTAAAGCAATTAGGACATATGCTGTGCAACCAAAAATTCTCATATGGGAAATATTAGACTCTTTACCAGAAACAAGATGTAATGGGGAGTATTTATGATATGCAGTAGATCTTATGCGAATAAGTACTGTAGCATGTAATATGGCATGTCCCCAAGCAGAGCTAGGCAATTTTGTTATCATAAGTAAAGGTCTAGCAATTAATTTCAACCTTTTAATAAAAGATTATGCTAATCCATTTTGAGTGTGCACATGAGCAACAAGATGCTCAATGGTAATCCCAATTGACATGCAGTAATCATTAAAGGCTTAGGCTATAAATTCTCCTGCATTATCTAGACGAATTTTCTTGATTGTATAATCTGGGAATTGTGCTCGCAATCGGATTATTTGAGCAAGGAGTCTCGCAAATGCAACATTGCTAGTAGATAATAAACAAATATGTGACCAATGTGTTGATGTATCATTAGCACCATAAAATACTAAAATGGTCCACATGATGGAATAATAGGCCCACATATGTCTCCTTGAATTCATTCTAAAAATGTTAGAGATTCAAGTGTAACTTTCATTGGGGATGGCCTTATAATCAATTTTCCTTGAAAACAAGCAGCACATGAAAAATGTTTGGACAAAAGAATCTTTTGGTTCTTTAAAGGATATCCATTTGAATTTTCTATAATTCTCTGCATCATTATTGAACCCGGATGACCTAAACGGTTGTGCCAAACAATAAAATTCCTTGAATCTTTAGATTCTTCGTTCATAACCACATAGGATCAATTGGATTTATAAATGTATAATACAACCCAGAAGAGTATGCTGGTAGCTTTTCCAATATTTGTTTCTTTCCTGAGGCATTAGATGTAATATAAAGATATTCAACGTCTCTTTTATTTGTTGTCTCAATATGATAACCATTACAATGTATATCTTTAAAACTTAGTAGATTTCTTTTTGATCTACTAGAATACATAGCATTGTTAATCATAAACTTTGTGCCACCAGGGAATAATATATTAGCACTACCAAAGCCCTTAATGAGATTTGCAACACCAGATATTGTACTAACATTAGCTTCAACTAATATAACATTAGAAAAATATTTTTTATCTTTGAGAATAGTGTGTGTTGTTCCACTGTCCGCTAGGCAAAAGGCTTCATCATTAACTTTAATACCGATGGAATGATTTTTGAAATCCATGTCTCTTCATGAAAAATAAAACAAAGTGGGTGTTTGGAAGAGTGGTGGGAACCACTTTTACTGTAGCATATGCGAGTTTTACACTGTAGCAATTTTTTTATTGTTACTGTAGCATGTGAGAACTTTTTATTGTTCATAACTGAATTTGTGGTGGAAACTGAATGGTTCCCACCACTGCCAAACACCCCAAAAGAGATAAGAAAATAATATACTAAACATAATTTTTTTTATAAGAAAACATATAGAGATTACAAAACATAATAAAATCACATCGGAATTACAACCAAACTAAAATAAAAAAAAAACATTAAAACATACTAAAAATTATGGTCACACCAAAAAAACAAACGGGATAGACTGGTGGAAGAACATCTTTTCAAGCCATATTGATGTTTTCCTTGCTAATTAAATTCTCAAAATTTCCATCATGATTCTCAAAGAAATCTGCAACGTCCAAGTGTGTAAAATCTGTGGAATCATGGAGTTCAACGAAGTTTATCTCAACAAAGTTTGCCTCTGCACCTTTTTCTTTTTCCTTCAAGGAAGCTTGGTAAAGATCAACAAAATGTTTAGACGTGCGACATGTATGTCTCCAATGCCCTTTCATGCCACATCTATGGCAAGTATCTTCATTGTTCTTAGGGGCTTTATTTTGAAAACCTTTTTCTTTTTGTTTCTCCTCATTCTTGTCCCATTTTTTATAGTGAGATGCAACTTTCTTGAAATTTGAGGAGTTTTGGTTATAATAACCACAACTACGACTACGATCATGACCACGACCTCAACGGCGACCACGACTACAACCATGTGCACATCCATGTCCACGTCCACCATGCCGACCATGCCTAGGATCTTCAACATATGCCGCATTCGCTTTAGGGAATGGCATTGATCCAGTTGGGCGAGATTGACGATTTTTCATTAACAGTTCATTATTTTGTTCGGCAACGAGAAGACATGATATTAATTTAGAATATTTCTTAAAGCCTCGCTCTTGATATTGCTATTGCAAAAGCACATTAGAGGCATGAAAAGTAGAATATGTTTTTTCTAACATGTCTTCATCAATAACACTCTCTCTGCATAATTTTAATTGAGAAGTAATTTTAAACATTGCTGAATTATACTTGCTCATAGTTTTAAAATCATGCAGTCGTAGATGCATCCAATTATAGCAAACTTTAGGAAGAATTACAGTCTTTTGATGGTCATACCTTTCCTTTAAATTATTCCAAAGGACATATGAATCTTTTACTGTCAAATATTCAGTTTTCAATCCTTCGTGGAGATGATGACGAAGGAATATCATTGCCTTTTTGCGATCCTGTGAGGATGCATCATTTCCTTCTTTTATTGTATTACCATGATTTATAGCATCAAGGTGGATCTCAGCATCAAGAGTCCACGCCAAATAATTATTGCCAGAAATATCAAGAGCAACGAACTCTAGCTTTGTAAGATTCGACATTGTGCAAACTAGTATATGATAAAATAAAGTCAATAAAAATTACAATAATTTATTCTTAAGTGATTAACAAAAGGACAAAAAAAATAACAATATGAGAATACCAAATATCATACACTTGCATAGAAAATAATAAAAAAAAAAGATTGCAATAAATTTGTCATTGAAAATCATGTCATTAAAACTAATTGAAAAAAAATAGCATATTAATGATAAAAGAAAACTTACACAATAAACTCATTTTTTTAATTATATAGTTATTGATAATAAAAGAAATAATTTGTTAATGTAATAAAATGGAATTAATAATATAACAATTAATTATAACAAATATGGATTATACAACTACTATCCTGAAAGCAAACGTAATACATCAAATAGTTAACACTACGCACATGTATAACATATCAACAACGTGATGGCTGGTGAAATTACTAGAATTAATTTTACATGAGGAAAAAATTAATGAAATGATCAAAAGCCAACAGAAATACTAATCTCAAAGAACGAGTATGCAATTGATATAAAGTTATATTTAATAATAGATAAAGTAGACGTGTCCTTAGAATTATAAGGGAGAATGGATATACTGCAGAAACATCAGTAAAGATATATGCACAATATACCTTTCAAAATGAGAAGAGATTGAACCAAAGACCAATCAACACTTGTAAAAGCTCACAGACTAGAGACTCGTACTGATAACGTTTTATAAAATAAAGCAAAGTATAACAAAGACTAAAGAGAACAATAGAAAAAGACAAGAGAAAATTGGAGACAAAACAAATTTTAATACTTTCACTTGTGAAGAATGAATCCATACAAGCTTCGTACAACTTCTATTTATAGGCCAAGTCATCATACTAGAGGTAATTGTAATAGACATAACTTACATATGTTTCATATACAATTAAAGGAGACATAATGCACAATATTAAGAAGGATTTAATGGGTTGATAATGTGGTCTAAATGTGAATTATAAATTTGCAATAAAATATTTGCTTGTAACTCATGGAATACCAAGAGGTGGCATCCACAAATACTCTATTCACAACAATTACCACATTTAGTGGATATGTTAATGATATTGTTATAACTTCTAAATGGAAAAAAATCCATTTTACTTTGAAACACAAGAAAATGTGAATTTTACCATCGGTTATATTGAGAAAGTTTTAAGCCAATGGTCATGACCCATGTCAAAATATTTTCTTAAAGTTATGAAGACATAACTTTTAGGATAATCATCATCATCATCATCATCATGCTTATGCCTAGTGGGTCCATTGTGAGGAAGATAAAATTAAGAATGTACTCATCGATTTCATTACTTGGCCTCTATATATAGGTTCCTAATTTTTCAAGCACATCAATGTAGAAGTGTAGAACTTGTCTAAAATCTCCCCTTTCGTGGTAGGTCTTAACTTCCAAATTTTCCAAAGCAAACTCGCATGACAATGTTGTTTTAGTTTCCCAATGTCTCCATTACCACTCAAAAAAGATAGCCTTTTAGAGCTTAAATGAAGATTAAAAGTCACAAAGAGATTCCATTTAAATCCGCTATTTAAAAATGGGTGGTATGGGAAATATAGGCATGGAAGATGCTCATCGTCATTGGCTAATTTTCCAATTATCTACTTGCTATCTTTTTTACTCGTCAAACTTTGATTCATATTGCTCAATTTAATTCCATTTTGACCAAATATTTAAAAAAAAAAAAAAAACTTATGAGTATTATTTCCTTTTGTCCTAATTTGTTTTTTTTAGAAGATTAGAAGACTTTCTTAACTATATAAGAAATTTCCAAAGACCAAATTCTGCCTTCAAAGAAGAGCATATGATGACAACGAGGAGTGTATCACCAGCATTGGTTGAGGGTCAAGCAAAATTTATGAAAATAGAAGCTCAAATTGAGTCTAAAAATATGATGGTAGGTGACATGTGAATGATTTATTTGTTTTGGAAAGATATAGAAATGAGATTCCCCAATTCCAATATACTTTTATTTATTTGCTTTTCATAATTATCACTTTTATTTTCACCACCACTCCTGACGTCATCAGAAGCCCCATCGAGACATTCAAAACCACCACCTCCTCCTGTCTCCTCCGACGACCCTCTCATTGGTCCCCCCATCAAGCTGCCACCATCATCTTCTCTGACGACGTCTGCCGACGTTAGCCCATTCAACATGAGCCAAGAAAATCCAAACTACTTCACAAACGTCTTTCATTGTCAAATTCGACACCGTCAAGGCCTTCAAGTTCAGTAAACAACAACCATGCCGTAATTTGACCACAATAAATAATCCTCCTTTCAAATTTGAAAATGAGAAAAAGAGAAGAAGGTTGGAGAATCAATGGGTGTTTTCAGATGTAATTGATCACTATGTTGGTGTTTGTTTTAGTTTCCTTATATATTTGTATGGATGTATAACGATCAAGAACACGAGGAAAATGAAGTCTTTGTTTTCGTCGGAATTAAGGGTTCATGACTAGTGCTGGGAAGAAAATATGGATAAGAACTCCCACAGGTAGATCTTAAGATGTAAAAAACAATATTCTTTGTAATGGAGCGTACATTCCGGTCTATGGTCGGCGTTAAGTCCCCATAAATGCATTGTGTTCTTTGCATTTGAATTAGTGTTTGTACTACTCTACTCTGAATACAATTTTTTTTGTAAAGTAAGAAATACAACATTGAGAATACGTCGTACACGTTATGAAGACTGCTTTAAGCTTTGTAGATGCAGTGTCGCGAATTTGTAGTTTTTTTAATCAAATATGATGAGATATTATTATTTATTATTATTTTATTTTGGAATTGAGTTGTAGTTTTGGCTATATATATCTTCTCTTGCCCCTCCATTCATGCTATAATATGATGGTATGTATTGTTCCACAGTTTTAATGGTCTTAGATATCTTTTACATTTAGAACATAAAAATAGTATTGTTTGCCTGTCAGTTTTAGATTTGTTTTGTAGCAAAGAAGCTTGACGAAATACTTTCAAACTTGTATATATATTGTCAGCTGTGAGAAAGATTGGAATTCAAGAATTCCGTTCTCTGTTTAATAGTATTTTTTTACTGTGTGTTGATTTTGTTGCTTTTTTTTGCCCTTTTTTTAGCTTGTTTGATCAGTTTTAATCTTTTTATACTTTTTCAAAGAATAATTGGGCCGATCTAAGTGTGACATGAGGCGCTGTTCGGCCTAATTTAAACAGATGGGACCATTTGTTATCTCTTATTATCGGTCGTGATTGGATTCTCTTTCAAAAAATGTAACGTCGTTCCAAGTTTTTACTTTTTATAATTAAAGCTTTATAAATATGAAATCACATGAAAAGTAACCCCGAAACGTGAGACTTGCCATTTCAATAGGTTAATTGAGTAAGTTTTACGACAATGTTCATGAGCCACGTCAAAATATTCTTTTGAAGTCCTCGGTTTTATCAATGATTTTGTGTATAAATATGACCCAATATCTCCAGATAAACACACCGAAGCAAAAGTAATTTTAAAGTTTTCTTTGATTCGTGATAGGAGTTAGATTTCAAATTTTTCAAAGACAAATATTTGGAAAATTTTATCTCTTTTTTAAAATATTTCGAATAGTTATAAAGGATAGTATTTTGCAACTCAAAGGAAGGTTAAAATTAGTAGAAGATCGAATGCCTTGAAGGGCTAATTAGAAATAGGTTGTACGGGAAAACAAGGGATGAGGAGGAGAATGCTTGTGGGGAAAATTTGAGACAATTCCTACTTGACATCAACGGTCAGGGGAAGCCAGTTTGCAGAGGCAGATTAAGGTTGGTGACACACTGTTTTGATTCTTCATCAAATAAGTCTCAATTGTTAGAGTTATTACGAATAAATTTAACGCTGCACTATTTACTAACTTTTGAATTCTCAACATTTTTAGGTGCGGAAATAAGTGGAGCGTGTTCAAGGGAAAAGGGAAGTAGAAAGATGATAAAAAGAAAGAAAGAATAAAGGGAAGAAAAAAAAAAGAAACATAAGGGGAAAAAAACATATATTGTAAATGAAAAAAAAGAACAAAATGTTAAGAAGAAAACAAATGAAGAAACTAGGAGAAGGAAACAAAAACAGGAGGGACAAACAGAAAAGAAGAAAAAATAGAGGCAGACAAGAAAAGGAAAAAATGGGAGAAAGAAAGAACAAAAAAATAACAAAAGAAGGGGAAGAGATAGGACAAGAGAAACAAGGACACTAGTTGTGATATATTTGACATTAGAGGTGTTTGCAACTTCAATTCCAACCCATCAGTTACAATTACGAACAACGTAAAGCTCTCAGTAACTATAGTAAAAAGTAAAAAAATTAATTACTATAGCATAAAGCTCTAATATACTATAGTTCTTAAAACTTAAAACGTAAACTACAACCAAAGTTCCAAACGGAAGCATTATAGTGTTCCACCTCTTCCTTTAAGTACTCTTGCATTTTTTAGCTATTAAATTAGTTCGGATTGTAGGCTATAACTCACCTACTTGAAGCTAGAAGTGCTAGTGATGGCCGATCAGCCATATGGCTATGAATTTGTTCCCTTGCTAGGGAAGACGTTGTTGCCCGACGGACAAGCTGGCTTTGAATAGGATCGAGATGAAGAGAGGTAGCTCACAAGAGGGCACTCTCTGTCTTTAGGGAGGCCCAGCTTCAAAAACATTTTAACTCGTGGCTGATAAACCAACAACAATGGTTGTGGAGGCAATCTCATCGCCAAACAATGCAGACATCACATGAAATAGGATGTGAGACCACTTCTCATTCATTAGCAGAAAAGAACAATAAAATAAGTAGAACGTGTTAGAACAAAATTGTGATGAAAACCATCATCACTCAGGATCATTCATGTCAAATCATCAAGAATATTAATAAGGTGCGGAAGCTAACCTGAATCCATTGATTGAATGTGATTCTTGAGTCTTTTGGTTGAGGATCTTCTAAGTCTGATACATAAATCCTCATTCACAGAATGCTTTGTAATTTCTCTATAGATGGGAAATAGGAAAATAATGTACGTGCTGACTTAGGAACCATAACCCCTTTATATAATTACTAAACCCTAGCAATTATCCTTAATTACCAATTCAGCCCATCATAAAATTAGTAATTATCCTTTTGGTCTCTACACATAGGAAGCCTACACTTAATGATGCATTAAAAGCCCAAAACCTAAATTGATTACTTTTAATTGGGTAACCTTATTGATAGCCTTTAATTCACATTTATTAAATATATTAGCCCATATATTGGATTTTGATCCAACAATCTCCCACTTGGGTTATATATGAAACTTTATAAATGTGAACTATATCTTATGAGCTCATGAATTTTGCTATCAAAACCTTATTTATCTCAACAATCTTATCCATTAACCATATCAATATAGGACCAAAGCGACATTCGTTACATATTACATATATCATAACTGGACCCATCAATGATCACATATACGAATACAACTAACAACAAGATCAAGCATGGATGTGTAGCATGGAAATTTCATGCAATGTGATCATAACATGCCTATTTCCAACAGGTCCACCTGAAAACCTTAGTGAGATCAAACCATACTAAAATTAGAGTGTGAATAAACTGAAAACTTTATTTCTGTAGAAAATATCCTTAAAATATCCATAAACTGAAATAACTAAAAATGTCTATATCATAAGAGTATTTAAAATTAGAAACTCCCACTAAAACTGAATATCCTGAAAGCATATGACACCCATGTGAGCAGTGTGCTTATGAAACATTTTGGGTGGCAATCCCTTAGTAAGCGAATCTGCAATCATGGAGTTTATGCTGATGTGCTCTAAAGACAACTGTCTATTCTAAACTATTTTTTTCACAACCAGGAACTTGATCTCGATATGCTTTGACTTTGTCGAGCTCATGTTGTTCTTGGAATATAAAACTGCTGACTTATTGTCATAAAATAACTTGAGTGGTCTTTGAATACTATCCACTATGCGCAGCCCCATGACAAAATTTCACAGCCATATTCCATGGTTGGACGCCTCATAACATGCTATGAACTCTGCCGCCATCGTAGAAGATGCTATAAGAGACTATTTAGCATTCTTCCAAGAGACAACACCTCCAGCCAGAAGGTAGACATAGCCTGACGTAGATTTCATACTATCTTGACATCCAGCATAATCAGAGTCAGTATACCCAATGATCTCAAGCTGTTTCGACCTCCGATACATGAGCATGTAGTCCTTTATTCTCTGTAAATACCTTAAGACTTGTTTGGCTGCTATCCAGCGATCCTTTCTAAGATTGCTTCAGTACTTGCCCAACATCCCTGTAAAATACACAATATTCAGACGCGTATAAACCTGAGCATACATTAGACTCCCTACCTATAACATACGCAATATTCGGATGTGTATAAACCTGAGCATACATTAGACTCCCTACTGCTGATGCATAAGGAATCTTCTACATTTCCTTAACCTCAAAATCATTCTTAGGGCATTGATTAAGACTAAACTTATCTCCCTTAGCCACAGGGGTATTACTTGGTTTACAATCCTGCATGCCATATCTTTTGAGAACCTTTTCAATATAGCCCTTTTGTGATAATCCTAGAATACCACGAGAGTGATCTCGGTGTATCTGTATACCCAGCACAAAAGAGGCGTCACCAAGATCTTTCATCTTAAATTTCTTTGATAGAAATCTCTTGGTTTCGTGTAATAAGCCTATATCATTGCTAGCAAGCAAAATTCATCGACATATAAAACCAAGAAAATATACTTGCTCCCATTGAACTTGTGGTATATACAATCATCGACCAAATTCATCTCAAAACTGAACGAGATGATAACTTGATGAAATTTGTAAAACCACTGACAAGAAGCTTGCTTAAGCCCATAGATGAATTTCTTTAATTTGCAAACCATCTTCTTTGCATCTCTCGACACAAAGTTTTCTGGTTGCACCATATAGATTATTTCATCAATGTCGCCATTGAGAAACGTAGTCTTAACATCTATCTGATAAAGCTCAAGATTAAAATGTGCCACTAATGCCATTATAATCTTGAAAGAGTCATTCGCAGAAACCAAAGAAAAAGTCTCTTTATAGTCGATGCCTTCTTTCTGTGTAAAGCCTTTAGCGACAAGACGAGCCTTATGTGACGTCCGGCCCAGGCGTACTCCCTTAAGCCTCCATAGGACCCACCTTACGGGGCGTCCAGACTCATGGCTCTTATTGGTAGACCATCCACATGCTGCCCACTCATCCGTACTGTCCCCTCTGGCCCTTTAGGGTTTTTCTTTCGCGTCCCTCAGGTTCGAACCTCAAACCTCCCTTAAGAGGTTCTTATTTCCTTCTCGAGTACCAATTAAGCTAGTAGCTCAATTGGTACTTGAGAAGCTCAATTAGTACTTGAGAAGAAAATAAGAACCTCTTAAGGGAGGTTTGAGGTTCGAACCTGAGGGATGTGAAAGAAAAACCCTGAGGGGTCAGAGGGCCCTAGAGGGGACAGTACAGATGAGTAGGCGGCACGGGGATGGTCTACCAATAAGAGCCATAAGTCTGAGCACCCCGCAAGGTGGGTCCTGTGGAGGCTTGAGGGAGTACGCTTGGGCCAGATGCCACAATAAAACGCACGTTTTATTATGGTATCCGGCGTGGGTGTACTCCCTCAAGCCTCCATAGGACCCACCTTGCGGGGCCCCTAGACTCATGGCTCTTATTGGTAGACCATCCCTGTGCCGCCTACTCATCCGTACTGTCCCCTTTGGGGCCCTCTGGCCCCTCAGGGTTTTTCTTTCGCGTCCCTCAGGTTCGAACCTCAAACCTCCCTTAAGAGGTTCTTATTTCCTTCTCGAGTACCAATTAAGCTAGTAGCTCAATTGGTACTCGAGATGGAAATAATACTAGCTCAAT
>CAMOHE010046973.1:0-18310 GCA_946598075.1 Artocarpus hirsutus
CAAATGACAAGGCGTGTGAGCTAAGGAAGATGGTTGCAAATGGAAGAACGCCAAGGAAAGAGAATTTTAAAGGAATAAGCTATGATTTTTCAATTTTAAGTATGTTTATAACTTTAAGGATATGTTTTATAATTTAAGTATAATTTTTTTATAAATTTTGTGAATATGTTTTATTATTTTATAAAGTTTTCTTCCGCATTTGAAGTTTTAAAGCTTGTTATCAAAATTTTTTTTTAAAGGTTCGGCCTGCCGACCATACTGGTCGGACTGCCGAAATTTTCTAATCGGCCTGCCGGATGCCAAGCATCGGCCTGTCGATCTTTTGGATTTTGAAAACCCCATTCTGCAAGGCCTCGGACGGCCTGCCGATGGGTGACCTTCGGCCTGCCGGTTGAGTTCGGCCTGCCGGCCGAGACATGTTCAAAGAAATTTTATCTATTATTTTTCAAAGGTCATTTAATTTTGAATAATATTAGCAAACTATTTATACAATATCTATGTGAAAAGCAAATTGTTTTTGATTAAGAAAGATTATGATTTCTTATAAATTGTATTTGTATTTTTGTATATTTATAAAAAAAAATGTATGCAAAGATCCTGGGAATGCTTTTCCAAACTATGATTACAATTACATGTTATCAATTACAATAGTTTGCTTCAGATTTAACGAATGAATGTAACGTTATCTATGACGTCCGGAAGGGGGGCGTCACACTTACACCACTATAGAGAAAAATTTCATGACGGTTAAAAACTATTGCGAAAACTTCAGTAGTGGTACAAAATGTAGTTTTCACGACGGTTTTTTACCATCGTGGAATAACAAAATTGGCATGAAGAAGCATCGAGGTTGTGCATCTTCCACAACAGTTTTTCCCAAAAAGGTAATTGAAGCATGATCTTCCATGACGTTTTCTTGTAAAACCATCATGAAAGCTTATGCTTCCAAGACTGTTTTTATAAAAACCATCGTAGAAAATTGTATTGCCAAAAACAAAATTCCAAAAATTTTTGATTTCCCACGGCATGGCTAATCTCGTGTGTTATCCATTACAACAAGGGCCTGATTGCATACAAAAATTGATATATATTGAAATTACAAGGTATTTACAAGATCATTTATATTTGAGCTATTTTAAGTAATTGTTTATCCACTATCTCTATCTATCTATCTAAAAATTACATACTATTTACAAATTGTACCCACTCTAACCTAACTTCATTTATATCAATATGTATATAAAAATCTTTTCTTCCTAGGGCTTGTAAACCACTTGTAATTATATCTCGCATGAAACGTAGAATAAAAAAACCACATTCTACATTTTCTTGTTGTCTTGAACACTTACGTTTAGAATATAGCGTTTTGTTTGGTCGGTTTGTGACACCGCTTCCCGCTTGAAGCTTCCAATCATTAAGTGTCCTAACAATGTTTCATGTTTAAATGAATTAATAGATGAGTTACTTACGTGGGACTTAAAACAGTTAATTTATAAGAGAACATTAATACTTACAATCTCGTGACTAATACGAAATCCTCATGTGGTGAGTGCCTGAGGGGATCAAACCAATTTCACATATTCACAATATTCACATATTTCACATATTCACAAGTTTACAATTTCACATATTCACATATTCATAAGTTCACAATTTCAATTACACAATTTCATATATTCACAAGTTTACAATTTCACGAACACAATTTCACATATTCACATATTCATAAGTTCACAATTTCAATTACACAATTTCATATATTCACAAGTACAATTTCACGAACACAATTTCACATATTCACATATTCATAAGTTCACAATGTCAATTACACAATTTCACATGTTCACAATATTCACATATTCACAAGTTTACAATTTCAATTACACAATTTCACATATTCACATAATTTCACATATTCACATCTTCACATATTCACAAGTTTACAATTTCAATTACACAATTTTACATATTTAGATAATTTCACATATTCACATAATTTCACATATTCACAATTTTACAATTTCAATTACACAATTTCACATATTACACATATTCACAAAACAAATAAAATTTGTGGGGGCGAGGGGGAAGGTGGGTGGGGCAAGGTGGGGGATGGGTCGAGAGGGCGAGGGGGTTGAGGGTGGGGTAGAGTAGGGGGTGGGTGGGGCGGGCTGGGTAGGGAGAGGGTAGGGGGCGGGTGGGGCTAGGGGGCGAAGGGGGAGGGTGGGTGGGGCAAGGTGGGGGACGGGTAGGGCGAGGGGGGGCAAGGGTGGGGTGGAGTTGGGGGTGGGTGGGGCTAGGGGGGGTGGGGGGTAGGTAGGGCGAGGGTTGGGAAGGTGGGGAGGGGGAAGAGGAGAGAGAAAGAGGGAGGGGGTGGGGGAGGAGGGGGGGAAGAGGAGAAAGAGGGAGGGGGAGCTTATCGGCGTAGAGGAGGCGACGAGACAGAGAGAGATCTTGAGAGAGAGAGAGGGATTTTATAGAGTAAGAGGGAGCGCTTTTAGAGAGAGAGGGAGGTAAATTCAAAGTGGGGAGGTGGGTGTGCATTTCAAACTTTTTAAGGGAGAAAATAAAGCTTCCATGACGGTTTATGCATAAACAGTCGTGAAAAACCTTCCACGACTGTTTATTTATAAATCGTTGTAGAAGCCATTTTACAACATTAAAAATGCTGTAAAAAAGACAGTAGCCTTCGTGGAAGCTATTTTATAGCATTATAAGTGCTGTTAGAAAGACAGCAGCCTTCCACGACAGTTTATTTATAAACTATCATGGAAGCTATTTTACAACATTATAAATGCTATCAAAAAAACAACAACCTTCTATAACGGTTTATAAATAAACCATCGTGGAAGCTATTTTATAGCATTATAAATGCTGTCAGAAAGATAGCCATGACGGTTTATTTATAAACCATCATGGAAGCTATTTTATAGCATTACAAACGCTGTCAAAAAGATAGCAGCCTTCCACGATAGTTTATTTATAAATAAACCATCATGGAAGCTATTTTACAACATTATAATATTGTCAGAAAGAAAGTAGACTTCTATGACGGTTTATAAATAAACCGTTGTGGAAACTATTTTACAGTATTATAAATGTTGTAAGATAGCAGCCTTCCACGTTTGAGAACTACTTATAATTCTATTTTGAAATAAATGTCCTCCAACAATTGAAATTGGATGCAATCTATAGTTTCTACATTGAACATAAGGACACCAAATTTTATCACCATTGGCATGATTTTTGGCAAAATCCAAGAACTCTTCTACATCATTCACATACTCTCTAGACAATCGAAAATCCCACATCTATTTCCCATCTATTATGCAAGTCCTAAATCGAAATAATAAATAGCAAATATTCAATTAAAATTAATTTCGCAAATTATATACATACCCACCTATATATATTCTAATCATAAAACAAAAACATCACCCATCATAAAATAAATTACACACACCCATTATAAAACAAATAAATCATACACATGATCTACAATACAATAATCATGGAATAAACAACAAAATCAACAACTATATCAATTTTGGATTAATTATACAACAAAATCAGCAACAATTTATCAATTTCTAACAAAAACTTACAATTTGGAATGAGATTAAGGAGTGTGGAGGTGTAAAGGGACGGCGGCAGTTGATTTAGAGCGGTCTGTGTTCGTATTTGAGAAGTGAGTTTCTAAATTATGTCTAATTGTGGAGATGAGAGAAAGGTGAGCTACCACAACTATTTTTTAAAAAACCGTCGTGGAATCGTGAGATTCCACAGTAGTTTTTTAAAAAACCATCGTGTTAGGTAAGGCATACCACG
The DNA here is from genome assembly GCA_946598075.1 of Artocarpus hirsutus. Taxonomy (NCBI): domain Eukaryota; kingdom Viridiplantae; phylum Streptophyta; class Magnoliopsida; order Rosales; family Moraceae; genus Artocarpus; species Artocarpus hirsutus. The sequence goes on from CAMOHE010046973.1 coordinate 3,829, forward strand.
ACAGTTTTTTAAAAAACAGTTGTGGTAGCTCCCGGCCATTCCACGACGGTTTTCGTATTTGTAGGCATAACTCGTTGTGTTTTTCTTCCCTTACCATGACATGTTTTGGGAAACGGTCGTTAAATAAATGTCGTATAATCAAAAATTTGTTGTAGTGTTATTATTTTTATTGTTATTTTAGTTAAGTAATGCTAAAATTAAGCTCATTTATTAAGTTGAGTTTTTGCTACATTATAGACGTGAAATGGCGCAATAAATGCTTAGTAATGCTTGATTTATTGTCAACATAAGATGGCATAATGTATTCTTAAATCAATTAATAAATAATTATAAAAACCTATAATTTGCTTAAGTTAATCATCAGAATGAAACCTTTAAACCTTAACTCGATTATAAATATTGTTTCACCTCTTTTAATTTGTTGTTATTAGTATTGTTGTTGTTAAAGTTATTTTAAATCAATTGCACTTATTATTGAAGTTCCATTTTAATTGAAGCTATGTTTCTTGTTCTTGAAGTTCTAAAATAAGTGAAATTCTGAACATGAAAAATGCTATAAAAATGTGAAAGAAAATATTGTGAATATATTTATAAATAATAAATAGTAATCCACATATTTTTAAGCTTTTAAATTAAAAAATAATTAATATAATAAATATACTAAACCTTAGCAATATTCATTCCGTATGGGTTTGACATCGGATTTATCGAGTTTTATTACTTAGATAACCTTATACTTGGGGTTATATCGGACTGTACTTTTAAGTCTGAACAGTAAGTAATATTTAATATTAATCATTTCAAAATTACATGTGGTGTGTATTTAAAAAGAGGTGTGATCAAATCATTTTACAGTTGCGATTTACGACTATTCAAGTTAAAATTTATAATATACGATACATAACTACTTTAAATACTAGATCAAACCGCTAAAAAATAAACCAAATGATTAAAACACCCCGCTTTATTTATGGTACAAAATTGTCTTCTCGATCCTAAGATTGCTAAAAAATATGTGCAGATCTAATGAATTATAGACAGCAACAGAGTAGCAGTCAACTTAATCGTATATGACTAGACAAAAGACAATGATGTGCATGCCTGCCTGCAGATAAGGTATGCTGCTGGATAATTGGTACTTGGACCTGAAAATCAATAAGAAATAAGTGTTCTAGGACCATAATTTGAAAATGATATAAAGAGAATCCTTGACTTGCTACTTCTCTTAACTATGTTACAAGAACTAGGTTACTCTCTATACGGGAGACTCCAATAAAACGCCATAACAAGTCAACCATTTTGTTATGTCGTTCTAATCAAAGCTCTAGAGTTCGAGAATTATGGGACCATTTGGCTTTTGAATCATTCAACTAATACACATGTAAAGTTTCTTTCTGGTAAACTTTTAATTCACAATTTTCTTTTATCCCAAAATTAATGAGTAGACATGGGTGACCATTTGGGTTTGATATCACAGTACACAACTTAAAATTCATTCGATGTTGACTTGATCAATAGATGTGTCATGTTTGATAGAGCATTTGAGAAATATGATTAGAACCAGTTTTAGTTAAAAATATTATTGTATATAAGAGTTTTATATTATAGAATGAATTAAAAAGGGACACAAGCAAAAATTTAAAATATTGAAGAATTGTTATTTGAATATACCATATACCATTTTTGTGGAAAATCTCTAAAAAAGATTAAGCCTAATTCAAACATGAAAAAACATGACATGTAAAACTACATTCACAATATGACTAGACAAAAGACAATGGTTTATTATTACAATTGTATTTTTGTGATTGAGGTCTTAAAATGAGTGGTCTAAAGAATGTAGAAAGATACAAAAGCAACATTTCTTTATTTTTTCACCGGCGTGTTTACTTCCTATTAAAAAAGAGATGAATGGAATGAGTAATTTCATTTCTTCTCTTATCATGTGTCGACTTACAAAATCATTTATTAAGAAAATACATACCTTTACTAAAGCTTACATATGTTGTAAGTCCATGAATATTTTACTATGTGTGGGATGCAAAAGAAATCATGAAATAAAGCGACGTTGTCCGGATAATAGAAGTTATAGAGAGAACAACAAAATTGAAACGACATTGTTAATCTTAACGGCACCTTTCATGGTTGAAGACAACGGTAGATTGGAAACAGAAGAGTCAAAGGAAGCTTTGATACACGACAGGACACTGGTTTAAGCAGGACCGCCACGTCAAATGAAGAATGGTGGAGAAAAAAATGAAGACAATCTAATTGCTCATAATAAAAAGGTGAGCTACTCTAACGTCTATAAATAAGAGAACAAGCAGGATGATGAGGGATTTTTTACCATTTGAAAGAATTCTAGAGAGAATTTAGAGAGAGAGATTTAATAGATGTATGTGTATATATATATATAGCTTTCCAAGATAACAAACTTCGTCTCCTTTCTGATAGTTATATATATTGGGTTAATTTCACTTTTGGTTTTTGAAGTTTACCCTTAGTCTTAATTTGGTTCCTAACGTTTAAAAAATCTCATCTTGGTCTTTGGTTCTTTACTTTGTTTTAGTTTTGGTCTAAGTGTTAGTTGGACGTTAAATATTTAACGGAATATTCTTTAAGTTCTTACTTTGGTCTCTAATCTATTACTTTGTTTTACTTTTAATCCCCCTATGAACAATGTATTATAAAGCATCAAGACTAAAAAAAAAATTAAAGTGAAAACTAAATACAATATTTTGGATTTATGTAACTAAAATAAGAAACAATTTAATATATTATTTTTTAGATGAACTTTATTTTTTAAAAAAGGTAAAGTTGGACACTTATATACTGGTATTAAAAATTCAAGTTGCTTTTTAAAAATTAAAATTTATCTCACTAACAATCGGATAATTTTTTTAATTACATGAATCAAAATCATTATATTAAGTTTTTAATTTAGATTTTTCAACCTTTAGTCCCAAATAACTCTTAGCTATAGCAGAGGAACTAAAAGTGAACAAAGAAATAGATTAAGGACTAAAAAGGGACATTTAAAAGTTTTCCGTTACGTCTAACTAACAGAGGGACCAAAACTAAAGCAAAACAAAAAATTAAAAACTAAAATAAGACTTTTTAAACGTTAGAGACTAAATTAAAACTAAGAATAAAGTTTATGAACTATTCATAAAACTAACCCTATTTTTTAAGAACAAGTTTTCCTATAGTTAGATTGACTATGACACGCACTAAAAGGAATAAACGCGCGTGATTGAACTCAAGAAAGCAACAAATGTTATGAATAATCAATTGTGTCTATCCACCAAGAATCAGTATTCAAAATTAGATCTGTATATTCATGATGAAGTAAGCGCTGACATCAGCATAAATAGGAAAGTCAAATTCGGCAAGGGGTTACTGTAGCAATGACTATCGAAATCACTGTAGCCGTCTACAATTACTATAGCACTTTTTGGTGGCCGAAATCACTGTAGCAGTCTAACGGTTATTGTACCAATTACGCTACTGTAGCACGATAAAAATTTTTCTATAAATGCCCCATTCTCTTGCCAGTTTGTAATTAATATAGATTTGAGAGTTTAATAGACTTTCTCTCTCTATTTTCTCTCTCTAAAATCTCTTACTTTGCCTTTATATTTCTTAGTTTTATATAACACGTTATCAGCACGAACGCTCTTGTTCTAACTCAAGTCTCTACCCCTTGTAAGTAAAGGCAAAGGTATATCATTTCTTTTACTTATTTCTATATCTATATAACACCATTTCTATAAGGTGGTGGCTCTGCCGCCTAATTATAAATGTGGTGTGATTACAAAAATTATATTACAAAAATTATTATAAATTTCTCAAGCATATTTTGCATATACACTCTTTGAAAGGTTTACCAAGTAGATTGGCATGTCCATTTTACATATTTTTTATTTACACCTTTCGAGAGGTTTACCTAGTAGATTGGCGTGTTCATATTATTATTTTTGCACACACACACACATATATATTTCTTTAACTCTATTGTTTATTCTTAAAATTTATAGTTGGTTATTGTTTATGTATTTGTTTATATGTTACCGTTACCATTTATGGTTTTTGTATTTTTCTTAAAAATACCGAACAAGGGCAATGTCGTCTTTATACTGTTTTCAATAGCTATAACAGTATTCCAACGATAATAAAACGGCTAAATAATGGCTAGTTTTAGTTCTATAAATTGGTAAATTCTTAACTCTTACATATCACTCAATATTTTATCTCCTCTCTAGAAATTATCTATAGTTAAATTTTTCACAAAATGTTTAGCATAGTTACAATATTTCTTATCATTATTGTTATTGTTCAAATCATCATTCTTCTTATTTCAGATTTACCCCTAGCTGAATTTCAACTTTTTGTTGTAGCAATAGTGTTTATAGTTATCCCTCTTTTAATTATTGCTATTTACTTTAACAACATGTGATATTTGTAGTACTTATGCTTTGAATTAATAAAGTCATGTTTCTAATCACTTTTATATTTCTTATAGTTATCACCATGTCAAACCTTGCAAAGCTCGAATTTATTGCATTGGATATCGCAGGAAAAAATTACATGCCTTGAATTCTTGATGTAGAAATGCATATTGAGTCAATGGGTCTCTTGGAGACAATCAAAGAAGGTAATACCACATCATCACAAGATAAGGCGAAAGCGATAATTTTCCTTTGTAGACACCTTGATGACGGTTTAAAATGCGAATATCTTACTGTTAAAGATCCAAGTGCATTATGAAAGGACCTTAAAGAATGATTTGATCATCAAAAGGAAGTTATACTTCCTACAACTCATGATGAATGGAACGCTCTGCGACTCCAAGACTTTAAAAAAGTTAGTGATTATAACTCTGCCATGTTTAGAATAGTTTTGCAGTTGAAGTTTTGTGGAGAGAAAATTACTGATGAAGAAATGTTGGAAAAGACTTACTCCACAATTCATGCATCCCACATAACTTTACAACAACAACACCGGTTGCATGGCTTTAAAAAATATTCTAAACTAATTTCTTCACTTTTGGTAGCAAAGAAAAACAATGAGCTTTTGATAAAAAATCATTAGTCACGTCCTACAGGTTTGGTAGTATTTCCAGAAGCAAATGCTGCAAGTATTGAAAATTTTGAACGAAATTATGATCGTGGTTGTGGCCATGGATGTGGTCATGGTCGTGGTCATGGCCGTGGTCGGGGACGCGATCAAGGTAATTTTTACCCCACACAAAACCACATAATAAAAAAGAAGCATCATGAAGGAAAACATGATCAAGGGAAAAATGTTAGTGAAAATTCTTCCAAGAATCCTGAAGATTCATGCTATAGATGTGGTACCAAAGGACATTGGTCCCAAGTTTGTCAAACACTAGAGCATTTATGTAAGCTTTATAAGGCATCCCTAATAAGGAAAGCAAAAGGAAGTAAATTTTGTTGACCATGTAGATCCTTTAGATGATTTATTACACCTTGATGCTTTAGATTTTACTGATGATTTTATTGACAAGGATCATGGTGACAACTAGTTAGTAAATGTAAAACTATGTTATATTTTACTTGTAGTTTTTGCATGTATTAGAGTCCGTTTGGTTCTTAGATAATGGTAACAAAATGATTCAAACCGTGATTCAAACCACGAACCAAACGGACTCTTAATGTTATGTTTCATTGAATAAAATGTTCCTTAAATAATGTGTTTGAAGCTTTATTCTTATTAAATTGTCTCTTTTATGTGAAGCTTGATATGGATTATACTAGTGAAGTAGCAAATTTCAAAATTAATGATGGGGATATTTGTATACCAGACAGTGGTACAACGCACACTATCCTTAACAGCAAAAGGTACTTCTTAGAACTAAAACCAATAAAGGCAATTATAAATACAATATCAGGTACTGTAGACTTGATTGAAGGAATTGGCAAAGCTAGTTTCATATTGCCAAGAGGAACAAAATTTTCATAAATGATGCTTTGTTTTCACCAAAATCCAAAAGGAATTTGTTGAGTTTTAATGACATATTCCTTTATGGATATGATACTCAGTCTGAGACTAAAGATAATAAAAAATATATGTATATTACTAATGAGATTTTTGAAAAGAAGTACATATTAGAAAAACTACCAAAGCTTTCCTCGGGATTGCATTACATATATTTAAATATGATTGAATCACATGTGGTAATTAAGGAAGATCCTCAGATATTAAATTTATGGCATGAGCGCTTAGGTCATCCTGGTTCATCAATGATGCAAAGAATTATTGAAAAGTCACATGGACATCCATGGAAGGGCTAGAAGTTCCTTCGAAGAAGTAAAAGTCCTTGTGCGGCTTGTTCTCTTGGAAAACTGATTTTGAAACCATCACCAGTTAAAATTAATAAGGAATCACCTATGTTTCTTGAACGTATTCAAGGTGATATATGTGGGCCTATTCACCCACTATGTGGACCATTCAGATATTTTATGGTATTGATAGATGCCTCTAGTAGATGGTCACATGTTTGTTTATTATCAACTCACAATGTGGCGTTGCAAGATTTTTAGCTTAAATAATCAGGTTACAAGCACAATTTTCTGATTATACAATCAGGAAAGTTAGACTTGATAATGCTAGTGAATTTACATCCCAAGCTTTCAATGATTATTGTATTTCTACTGGGATTATTGTTGAGCATCCTGTTGCTCATGTACATACACAAAATGGTTTGGCTGAATCATTGATTAAGCATCTCTAGCTTACTGCTAGACCATTAATAATGAGAACAAGGCTTCCTATTTCTGTATGGGGTCATGCAATTTTACATGCTGCAGCATTAATTTGCATCAAACCAAGTGCTTATCATAAATACTCCCCATTACAAATAGCATTTGGTCAAGAACCAAATATTTTCCATCTACGAATTTTTGGTTGTGCAGTATATATACCAATTGCTCTACCACAACGCACAAAGATAGGTCCCTAGAGAAGACTGGGAATATATGTTGGCTAAGAATCCCCTTCCATCATCAGATATCTTGTGTAACACCCCAAATTTTAAGCTAGAAGTCTAGTTGAGATTATATGAATTTGTTTTATTTTTATCACTTATGTATTGATTTTTTTTATTTTTTATTTTTTTTACTTATGAAATTGCCGTGTGTTTGTGGGATTATAGAACTTCCTACAAAAGTATTATATATATATATAAATGTTATATTCTATATATAAATATTTCTATATATATATATATATACTTATCTTTACGTAATATAAGAATTAATATGTTTCTATATATAAGGTTAATTCGTATAAAAATAAAAGAAAGGAAAGTTATGTTATATATTAATGTAATGTGCACAATATTTTGTACTATTGTATAATTGTAGTGGATAATGACTAACGTAATTTATGTATATGTATGTGTGCTTATTGCGGTATAATTTTGATTTATTGGCATATTATCTTCTCTTTCATTATTCTATATGGGGGAATAGTTTACTTTTTATGTGATTGGATAATAATTATCGATTGATTGGTATATTTTTGGATTTATTTCCTCATTTACAAAAATGAAATGTTTGACTTTTGATTAATTGAATTTAATTGATAAGGTTTCCTATTTTTGAAAGTTGATATATGGTAAGTATGAGCTAATTTGTTGATTCTTCCCCTAATCCCACGTGTAAAATTGCCTCTAATTAGTTAAGATATTATCATTATATTTTGATAGTTGACTTTTTAATGATAATTGGAATTCATGATAGGTTTCCTATTTTGATAATTGAAATTAGGCAACTGGAGCTAATATTAGAATATGAAATTATCTTCAATTCTTTTATTTCTTTATTGGATGATTGTTGACTTATTTTAAAATTCTATTCATGGATAGTCAAGATACCATCATTACATTTTCCTCTATTGAATCATTGACTTTTGTATTTAGTTTCTTTTCCCCTCCCACGAGTATGCATTCCATTTTTATAAAAGATTTGTTTCTTATATAGAAGGCTATATTTCTATTATATATATATTACTCACATTCTTCACAATTTACTCACAAATCCTCTCAACCTCTCAATCTTCATGTTTCTTCTTCTTCTTCTTCTTTTCCTTCTTTATTTTGCTACTAAGAGTTAGAATGTGTGAGAGAGAGAGTAGACGAGAGAATGAAAGAAATAGAGAAAGAAAGAAAGACATTATGGAGAGATGTTTATGTGAGACTTAAAAAATGAGGGGATGAACCGTGAGGGAATAAGGAAGAAATTAAGAAGAGAAAAGGAAAGAAAAGATTAAGGGAACACAATATTTAAGGAGACATATGAATGCATGAAGAGAGGATAGAGAATCATGAAGATGTTCAATGGCTTTCATCGGAATATGAAGGGATATATTATGTGATGTGAAGAATGAATGAATGACGATGTATAGAACCTAAGATGTTAATGACTAAACATTTTGTATAAGTATACCCTCTACTGTATCACTTGAACAATAATATGTTTTAAAGTTATGTATGTTGTTATGATGAATATGTTTAAAGATGTTTTTAATGATTTTTCATGAGTATGATGTGAACTCTCTTGTTGTCATGAACCAGCCACGATATTTATGTTTATATGGTCAAATCCTTGAGGAAGAAGTAAGTTCCAAGATAGGGACCATTTATGTATGTATGTTATGGGTTCTGACTGCTTGAGATTAACGTTATGTTATGGGCCCAAAAACCTAAAAGTAATGTATGTTTATGAAAGTATGTTTTTATGTGGAACTACTGTGGTTTACTTACTAAGCATTATGCTTATATAGTTCTCGTGATGCAGGCTAGGTGAGCTTCCATGTAAGGATGTAGATGACTGAGCAAGAATGGTCAAAGGTCCCATGACGAGTCTAAGATGCAATATTTATTCTAAGTATTTCTTTGATGTTATTAGAAACTAAGAATTGTTATTGAGGACATTTAGGAGATTTTCTAGCTTTTGTATAAGTGTTGTAATCTTTATATCTCCGCTGCTAATGATAAGATAATTTCCACATTCAGGTTGAGCTAAGATTTGATTATTTTTTTTGGCCCATCTTCACATGCATGAACGAACGATGCGTGGCATTCCTCTCCTCTCTTTCCCCTTGGGGGAGAAAGGGAGGGGGTCACTACAATTTATGGTATCAGAACGGAACGATTCTCGAGGATTTTAGTATGTCATGGGACTAAAAACTCAGTCAAGTAAGTATTATGATATTTTATGGGTCCATAAGTTCAACTCTTGATTTAGAGATAAGATATATGTTAAGTTTTGTGGTTTTAGAATAGCTAAATTTCGAGGACGAAATTTTTATAAGAAGGGGGGAATTGTGACACCCTAAATTTTAAGCTAGGAGTCTAGTTGAGATTATATGAATTTGTTTTATTTTTATCACTTATGTATTGATTTTTTTTATTTTTTTATTTTTTACTTATGAAATTGCCGTGTGTTTATGGGATGATAAGAAACAGCTAGAAAAAGAAATTACGTGGTGTGAACCATCTCTATTGCATCTTGATCCTTACACAAAAAAGTGTGAATTAGAAGTGCAAAAGATTATGCACTTACAAAATATAGCAAACCAAATCCCAGATGCATTCACAAATACAAAACGAGTGAGTAAATCACATATACCAGCTGCTAATGCTCCTACTCGAATTGAAGTCCTAAAAGGACAAATCGAAAATATAGTCACTCATGAGTCTATGGCAAGCCTAAAGTGTGGAAGGCCAATTGGTTCCAAAGATAAAAATCCTCGGAAGAGAAAGGGAGCTAAAAAACATAATGACCCTAGTATGGATGAATGTGTTACAGAAGAAACACAAAATGAGATAAATCAAGAGACTCTTGATGTTGACCAGAATCCGAAAAGTTTAGAAAATCATGAGATCTCTATTGATTATGTAAATGGAGGAGGATTATGGAATCGAAATAAAATAGAGCAAATTAATCAAATATTTTCTTATTCAATGGCGTGTGTCATTGAAAATGAGGATCCTAAACCAAGATCTGTTGCTGAATGCAAAAATAGTCACGATTAGTCTAAATGGAAAGATGCTATGCAGGCTGAATTAAATTCGCTTAATAAGCGTAAAGTTTTTGGACCTATTGTTCTCACACCTGAAGCTATGAGACCTGTAGGATATAAATGGGTCATTGTGTGGAAACAAAATGAGAAAAAAAGAGATTGTAAGGTACAAAGCTCGACTTGTTGGATAAGGTTTTTCACAAAGACCTGGAATTGATTATGAAGAAACGTGTTCTCCAGTAATGGATGCAATTACATTTAGATATTTAATCAGCCTCCCAGTTTCTAAAAATTTAGAAATGTGTCTTATGGTTGTTGTTACAGCATACTTGTATGGATAACTTGATAGTGATATTTATATGAAAATCCCTAAGGGATTTAAAATACCTGAAGCATCAAGTTCAAAACCCAAAGAAATGTACTTGATCAAGTTACAAAAATCATTGTATGGGTTGAAGCAATCTAAACGCATGTGGTATAATCGTTTAAGTGAATACTTATTAAAGAAAGGATATAAAAATAATCCTATTTGCTCATGTGTTTTTATTAAGAAAACAACATCTGAATATGTGATTATTGTTGTCTATGAAAATAATCCTATTTGCTCATGTGTTTTTATTAAGAAAACAACATCTGAATATGTGATTATTGTTGTCTATGTTGATGATTTAGACATCATTGGAACTCATAAAGAAATTCTCGAGACAGTAACATACTTAAAGGAGGAATTTGAAATGAAAGGCCTTGGGAAAAACAAGTATTGTCTTAGTCTATAGATTGAGCATTTACAAAGTGGAATACTTTTGCATCAATCAAATTATACCAAAAAGGTCTTAAAACGTTTTAATATGGACAAAGCAAATCCTTTAAGTACCCCAATGGTAAACAGATCACTCAATGTGGAAACAGATCCATTTCGTCCTTGTGAAGATAATGAAGAGGTTATTAGTCTTGAAGTACCATACCTAAGTGCAATTGGAGCTCTTATGTATCTTGCTAATTGTACAAGACCAGATATTGCTTTTACTGTTAACTTATTAGCAAGATTTAGTTCAGCTCCTGCAGGGAAACATTGGAATAGAATTAAGCATATATTTCATTATCTTCGAGGAATAATTGACTTGGGATTATTTTATCCCAAAGGATAAGAACAAGGGCTGATTGGTTATGCAGATGCAGGTTATTTGTCAGATCCACATAAAGCTAAATCTCAGACTGGATATGTATTCACATATGGAGGTACTGCGATTTCTTGGCGTTCACAAAAGCAAACACTAGTTGCTACTTCATCAAATCATGCTAAAGTCATTGCACTCCATGAAGCGAGTCGAGAATATGTGTGGTTGAGGTCCATGACTCAACATATCCAAGCCACTTGTGGATTAGCAATTGATAAGGATCCAACAGTATTGTTTGAAGACAATAATGCATGTGTTACTCAGATAAAGGAAGGATACATCAAAAGTGACAGAACAAAACATATACCTCCAAAATTCTTTTCATTCACCCAAGAGCTTGAGAAGAATAAAGATATTGATGTTCAATACACTCGCTCAAGCGACAATATTGTAGATCTTTTCACAAAAGCACTTCTTACTTCAACTTTTAGACGACACGTACACAATATCGAGATGCGTCATCTGAGAGATTTGTAAAGAACAACTAGTGTCAACTTGAGGGGGAGTCTATACCAGCTGTTCTCTTTTTCCCTTGCTATGGTTTTGTCCCATATGGTTTTCCTAGTAAGGTTTTTAATGAGACAGCATGGAGCTTCTTTATGAAAATGATGTACTCTTTTTCCCTTCGCTATGGCTTTTATCCCAATAAGTTTTTCCTAGCAAAGGTTTTTAATGAGGCATTATAAAATGGTGGACATCTAAGGGGGAGTGTTATGAATAATTAATTGTGTCTGTCCACCAAGAATAAGTGTTCAAAATTAGATCCGTATATTCATGATAAAGTAAGCACTGACATTAGCATAAATAAGAAAGTCTAATCCGACGTAGTTACTGTAGCAATGGTAGCTGAAATCACTGTAGCAGTCTACGGTTACTGTAGCAATGGCTGTCGAAATTACTATAGCAGTCTACGGTTACTGTAGCAATTATGCTATTGTAGCAGTTACTGTAGCACGACAAAAATTTTTCTTTAAATACCCCATTCTCTTGCCATTTTGTAATCAATCTAGATTTGAGAGTTTAATAGACTTTCTCTCTCTATTTTCTCTCTCTAAAATCTCTTACTTTGCCTTTATATTTGTTAGTTTTATATAACATGAAAATAATAATAATAATGATGATGATGATGATGCTAAAAGAGGCTTTCATTTGCGTGTGGACCATCGTTTTCCAAATTTTTTTCTTTTCAAAATTTTTATTATGACTCTATACTGAAGGCTCTGCTTCTTTTATCAATAGAGATAAATATATAGGTTTAGCATCCAATTTTGTATCTGACCAATCCGATACTTGAATCTTTTTTCGCACAAAATATTGGTTTATATCATTTTCAATTGGTTTATATGTAACATTTGACAAATGTGGTCTAAAAAATATAATATTGAAAGTTGTATTTCAACAAATTAAGTGTTACATAAAGTACGAATGAAATTATATTTTTAACGGAAAAAGTTACATATACCAGATTAGTCTGCTGCTGGACTTAAGACTTACCCCAAATGGTATAACATTGGCCTAGGCAAGCAAACATGTATATACTATAAATATAATTTCAACAAAAAAAAAAAAATCAAAGCCCAAAAATAAAATTAATTGTGAGTTTGGCACACAATTTGGATTCATCAATTTGAGCCGTTTATAATAGAAAGCTCTTAAAGCTACAATGTAATTGTATAATGGTCTCACATACTACATACCTACTAAACTTATTTTTCTCATTGAAATTGGATTGCTAAATATCCTAAAAATAAGTGAAAACATCCAATTAATAAAATGACATTTAAAAGTAGAAGCACCGAAATAGGACGGCAAGCAACTATATAAATATAGGCGATACGTACAAAGATTGACCTTTCCTATATTTAAAAAAAAAAAATTAATATATGAAGGGAGCACAGAATGATTCCAATCAAATATGTAGGTTTCCTTTGGTCTATATATATGTAGGTTTCCCCTAAATATATATATATATATATATATATATATATATGCGTGTGTATATGTATGTATGTGTGTGTATATGGGTAAATATGTGCGCGCGGCTTAGTTAAAACCAATAGCGAAAGATTAAAATTGCCGACCAATGGTCCCAAGATATAGAAGTTTACGAAATTGATGTGTGTGTAAATTAATAGCATTAAACAAAATTTACCTATACATATATGCATCATTTAATACTTTAAAAAAAACGAAAACCGTAATATTTTCTTATGAATATTCATTCCTGAAAATTATATCTATACGAACAGCCAATTAGAGACTAAAATAGGACAACAATAGTAAACAACAAATCTCGATTCTTTATCGGTAGTTGCTAACTCAAATTGCCTGTGTAATTTTTTATGTCTCAAATGGTGTCCAACTAACCATATAATGATACGTCATTTAAGTGAAAATATGTAGAAGTAAATTAATCACTATTTCAAACTTTTTAAATGATATGTCATAATATAATTCATTGGACATCATTTAAGACACCAAAATTAGACAAAAAAATTTAAATCCGGTAGTTACCACTTTGAATCTTATCAAAAAGCTTTTTGGTGTACGATTCTTTTTTATTTGATTTATTGACTAGATCTGACATAGTTACAAAAAGATCCTATTTTCATGGTCAAACATGTTACTCGTTTTCATTTGCTAAATGTATGACCTCCAGCTAGGATTTTGTTGGTAGAAAAAATTTGTTATACGGTTAAGGAAAACAAGATGTCCATTCTTTGTATCTAGGATAGTTTAAATATTTTTCTGAATGGTAAATTATCTTTTAGATTACGAAGGTATAAAACATTTTAATTTCCTCTCGATGTAGAATAAATTAGTTTCTTTTTGAAATAGGAAATTAGAAAAAAAGAAGAAGAAGAAGAAAGATTGCATTACAACACTATATAAAGAAATGTGTAAAGGAGAAGCAAAAGACTCAAGCCCTTCAACCCCGTTCATTCCCATGAAGAAGTCTCATATTTTTTCATGGCATTTATGCCTTCAACTTCTCTATCTACCATTTTTCTTCTCCACTGTCTCTTCTTCTTCCGCTTCAAGGTTTAATAAAATTCCAAGACTAAGTCCAATCGGTCGTCGCGAAACGTTCCTTCGTGACCCCGAAACTCTGTCGCGGCCAGATTCTCTTTCGGAAGATTATAAGAAGTTTTTCTATAACCAAACACTCGATCACTTCAATTATAAGCCCGAAAGTTACTCCATTTTTCAACAAAAATATATTGTGAACTCTAAGTATTGGGGAGGCTCTAATGCAC
>CAMOHE010046974.1:0-49839 GCA_946598075.1 Artocarpus hirsutus
TGACTGATTGGGAAATGATTTTGTTTAAATATCTTTACAAGCGGTTGCTTGAGAAATATTCATAATGAACCTCATAATGAATGTAAATGATTATATCTGGTAAAGAAGAGATTTTAATAATCAAAGAGATATATATGTATATATATTTGAGGGCATGATGCCATATCAGAGATCGGGTCATGTAGTGAACGACCTTTGGGGCAGGTCCCGAAACCCAGCTGGGCCACTACGGTGGTGAATTACATATGGTTTGCCCAGGAAAAGAAAATGGTATTCTTTCTGGTCGACCTATTTAAATTGTTTTGGTAAGATTATATTTTTATTAAATTCTCATTTAATTATTTATTCTTTTTTTTTCTAGCTCGTTTTCTATATATTCATCTGATTTACAAAATCTCTTTTAAAGTTGAATATTTTCCAAATATAGTCCTACTGAGCCTTTCGCTCACGTTTTTATTTGTTTTAAAATCTTACCCATAGGTGGACAATAGCTTAGGATCAGAGAAGAGTCCGTTGACCAGACTTATAATCGGTAGAAGATTTGGGTAGGTTGTACTGTAGCAAGTAAGGCATATAAACTCTTAACCTTTCTTTTTATGGACTTTGGTTGTATTGTAATATTGTCAGTACTACATGTGTCTGCACAATATGTGGGCCAGTGGGACCCATGCTCGTTCCACCCCATATTTAAAGATTCTTATTATTCTCTTTATTTGTTTAATTACTTTGATGGTTTATTTTATTTCCTTAATTTATTTTATTCTAATCAAACGATTTTAAAATTATCTCATTTTTATTTATAAATCTAATTCTTAAACCTAATTTTTAACTAAATTCTTATTTAATTATCTTAATTAAACCAGCACATTACCTCTTGCACTCCGGGGCGTGACAGAATGGTATCAGAGCTCAAGGTTATGAACCTTGGGAATTGTGCACACATAGGTATGACAATGGAATACCACTAACAATCCAAATTTTGTTTTCAGAAGTGAGAGAATGGCACCTAGACGTCGTTCGACCGTGGATGCCGAGTTCAGAAACGATGAGCGCATGATGAGGGCTATGTTTACTGCATTCCGACAGATGGCAGCTAGAGCAAGACTGGATGATTCTAAGGCTAGTCGTCGACATACGTACTTTATGGAGTTTCGATGTGCATCAATACAGACCTTTGATGGAACCGGGGACCCGCAGATGGCAGAATATTGGCTAGATTCGATCATGAAACATTTGGATACGCTTGGTGTGCCAGCGGAGTATCGCGTGGAATTCGCAGTATATAAGTTTGAAGGTGGTGCTAACACCTGGTGGAAGCAAGCAAAGCACATGGAGAATAATGGTAATATTGATTGGGATAGATTCGAGGAGTTATTCTATGATAGGTATTTTCTGCAGGGATACAGGGACCAAAAGGCGGTAGAATTCTATAGGTTACAGCAGGGCGATATGTCAGTCTGGGAATATGAGGCGAAGTTCAATGGATTGGCTAGGTTTGCTCCCTCAGCAGTGGCATTGGAGCATGAAAGGTGTATCAAATTTCAGGAAGGAGTTAAGGCTTCTATTCGACGACAGATAGTTGCCCTACGACTCAGGAACTTTGGAGAGCTTGTGTCATCAGCAATATCAGTGGAGAATGATTACGCACAGTATTGTAAGAATGGAGCCAAGGCATCAGGAGGACCACAGAGGAGCGGTAGGAGGAGCGTCAACAGTCGACCGACTCTAGGAAAGAGCAAGCAGGGTGGCATGAACAGCGGCAGTAGTAGTTCATCCAGCAGTGGATGCAGCATCCCCTACAGCTTTCATTGTCATTATTGCCAGCAGCCAGGACATATCAAGAGGGATTGCCCGATCAGGAGTGCTCGCTTAAGACTTCAGACCGGAGAAGGAGCCAGCCGTTAGCCTCAGCTTCAGACTCTACCACAGCTGCAGCAGTATCTTCAGCTTCCATTCCATCAGTTCTCTCCTCAGCAGCTGCCATATTCAGCGCAAGGTCATCAGCAGCAGAGTTTTCAGCGTAACGTCCCTTAGTATCGAGCACCGAGTACAGCTAGTGTCCAGTCGCCATCATCACAGCAGTATCGATTAGTTAATCTAGGAACTAGTAGTATGGGTAGAGGTAAAGGAAAAGCTCCAGTACAGGTTCATGCGATGACGTCAGGGAGTTCAGATGCCCAGACCAATCACGCAATTGTCAATGGTACGATCATGGTTTCTTAGTCTTTAGCACACGTATTGTTTGATACTAGTGCCATTCATTCTCTCATTTTGAGTTCATTTGTACATGCCTTGGGATTAGAGATAGAAGAGTTTGATGAACCCTTAGTTATAGCTTTACCCTTGGGGCGGGTATGTGTGAACAATATTTGTAAAGCTTGTAAAGTCAAGATTGGGGATGAGATTTTGAAAAGTGATTTGATTGTACTCCCCATGAGATCATATGATGTAATCCTAGGGATGGATTGGTTGTCTAGATATGGTGCAGTCGTAGACTGCCAGCTTAGAAAAGTAACCCTAGTGTCTGATAGGGGGACGGTAATCACCTACCAAGGTGGTGGTGATTGGTTGATGAGTGAGCATCGCGTTAGGGCATGTCTCAAAGGGCAAAAGAACACAGTTTGTTATGCTATCTTCATGAATTTAGAAGGAAAGCCCAGTGTTTCGAGAGGACACGTAGCGATTCCAGTAATAGATGAGTTTCAAGATGTCTTCCCCGACGAGTTGCTAGGATTACCACCGCATTGGGAGATTGAATTTGGTATTGAATTATTTCCAGGAACAACACCTATTTCTATAGCACCTTATCGGATGGCACCGACAGAGATAAAGGAACTCAGAAAGCAACTTCAGGAACTTGCTGACAAGGGATATATCCAAAATAGTACATCACCGTGGGGAGCACCGGTCTTGTTCGTTAAGAAACATGATGGAACTCTTAGGTTGTGCATAGATTATCGGTAGTTGAATCGGGTTACAGTGAAGAATAAGTATCCATTGCCCAGGATCGATGAGTTATTTGATCAGTTAGGGAATTACGGTACTTCTCAAAGATAGATTTGAGGTCGGGATACCATCAACTCAGGATTAAGGAAGAGGACATTCCTAAGACAGCTTTTAGGACTTGGTATGGACATTTTGAATTTCTAGTAATGTCATTTGGATTGACGAACGCTCCGGCAGCTTTCATGGACTTGATAAATAGGATATTTAGGCCCTACTTGGATCAGTTTGTGATCGTGTTCATCGATGACATCTTGATTTATTCTAAGACTTGGGAGGAGCATGAGCAGCATCTCAAGATTGTGCTTCAGACTCTGTGAGAACATCAGTTGTATGCCAAGAAGGAAAAGTGCGAGTTTTGGTTGACAGAGGTCAAATTTCTAGGTCATGTTATTTCCGAGCATGGTATCTCAGTGGATCCATCGAAGATAGAAGCCATTGTGGATTGGGAATGACCGAGGAATGTGGCAGAGATCCGTAGCTTTTTGGGACTTGCAGGATATTATAGGAAATTCGTGAAGGACTTCTCGAAGATAGCAACGCTGTTGACAAGCTTGATTAGGAAAAATGTTAGGTTCGAGTGGAATGAAGAATGCGAGTTCACCTTTCAAGAATTGAAGAATCGATTGACCTCAGCACCAGTGTTGATCATTCCCAACAGTGACGAGCCGTACGAGATTTATACGGATGCTTCAAGAAGCGGACTTGGATGCTTGTTGATGCAACAAGGACGCATGGTAGCGTATGGATCGAGACAGTTATGACCTCACGAGCGGAATTATCCTACTCATGATTTGGAGCTCGCAACGGTGATTCATGCATTAAAGATTTGGAGATGTTATTTGTTTGGAGCGACATTTTAGGTTTTCTCCGATCATAAGAGTTTGAAGTATCTATTTACTCAAAGGGATTTGAACATGCGACAGTGAAGATGGATGGAATATATGGAAGACTATGATTTTGTGTTGCAGTATCATCCTGGGAAAGTGAACGTCGTTGCAAATGCGCTCAGTCAAAAATCTTCAAGAATATTAGCGTGTTTGGCTTTCAAAGATTGGAAAAGGGATGCGATGGTAAGTGAGTTTGGTCTACAGAGTTGTGAGGACTGCAATCGTATTTCGGTATATCATATAGAGATGACCCCAGCTCTTATCCAGATGGTGAAGTAGAATCAGTGGCAAGACCAGCATCTTCAGGGAATCTAGACACGAATTCAGAATGGAGAGCAGTTCGAAGAATGGAGGATACATGCAGATGGATCGTTGTATTTCAGGAAGCGTTTGGTAGTTCCAGCTATCGCAGAAGTGAAGAAAGTCGTAATGGATAAAGCTCATAGATCTCAGTTTGCTATTCATCCAGGAAGCATGAAGATGTATCGTGATTTGAAGAGACAGTATTGGTGGAGAGGTATGAAGAAAGACGTTAAAGAATACGTGGCCAAGTGTACGATTTGTCTTCAGGTGAAAGCCAAGCATCAGAAGCCAACAGGTCAGCTTCAGTCGCTTCCTATTCTAGGGTGGAAATGGGAGCACGTCACGATGGATTTCCTCACCAGATTGCCGAGGACGGAGTAGCGGCATGATGCGATTTGGGTCGTGGTCGATAGGCTAAGAAGTCAGCTCATTTCATTCTGTTCAGGTCGACATGTTCGAGGAGGATTCTTGGGGAATTATATCTGCAGAACATAGTATGATTACATGGAGTCCCTTTGTCCATCACATTGGATAAAGATACTAGGTTCAATGCTAGGTACTAGAAGAGCTTTCAGGAGGGTATGGGTACAGATTTGAATTTTAGTACGACATTTCATCCTCAGACCGATAGGCAATCAGAGCGAATCATTCAGATTCTCGAAGACATGCTACGAGCTTGTGCATTAGACTTCAGCGGGAACTAGGAGAAGCACTTGCATCTGGTGGAGTTCGCATACAACAACAACTATCAATCGAGTATTGGTATGGCACTGCTTCAGGCATTGTATGGGTGACTGTGCCGATCACCAGTGTGTTGGGCTAAGCCAGAATATAGGGTTATTCTTGGGCCAGATGAGATTTGTGATAGCAATGAGAAGATTGTCGTGATTCGAGATCGATTGAGAGCATCTCAGAGTCGACAGAAGAGCTATGCGGATAGAAGATGACGACCTTTGGAATTTTAGGTTGGAGATTTCGTACTCTTGAAGGTATCTCCTCGTAAGGGCATTTCACGATTTGGAATAAAGAGAAAACTCACGCCAAGGTATATTGGACCGTTCGAGATTACTCAACGTGTTGGTGTGGTTGCGTATCGGCTCAACCTTCCTCTGAAACTTTCACATGTTCATGACATATTTCACATATCGATGCTTCAGAAGTGTCCACCTGAGCAGGATGAGATCGTTTCATTCCAAGACATACAAATTCAGGAAGACATGACGTATAAAGAAGTGTCGATTCAGATCATCGACTGTAAAGTGATTAGCTTGCGCCGTTGTGAGATTTCGTTAGTTAAGGTCATGTGGCAGCATCACAGGGATGATGAAGCCACTTGGGAATTAGAATCGAGTATGCAGGAGTTGTATCCGCATTTGTTTTGTCTTTGAAATTGATTTGTAAATTTCGAGGACGAAATTTCTTTTAGGGGTGGAGAGTTGTAACACCCCAAAATTTATTAGATGTTATTAGAATGTAGAATGGTGAATTAGTGTGCCATAATTAATATTTTAAAACTTGGTTTGATCATTATGTAAAATTTCTAAATTTATGATATTTTTGATTATTTTAGTGATTTTTAATTATTCTTAATTATTCTTAAGTGTTATTTTAAATTTTAAAACAAAACAATTTATCAAATGACCAACACGTCCCTTTTGAAAAACTACGTGTTGTACACACAGTTTTCCTTCACCGGTTTTGTCTCTACTTTCTCTATTTATTTCACTCTCTTTCACTCATTCTCTCTTTCACTCTCACGCTTGTCTCCCTCTCTCTCTATCTCTCTCTAAAAAAATTTTGATTTAAAATTTGATTTCAAGCTTCGGGGTTGTGGATTGAAGGCTCGGGAACGTGATCGAGCAACCACAAACTCGATTCAAGCCTCGATTCAAGCTTCGATTCAAGGTTAGTTTTCAAAATCTCTAAACTTTTTCAATTTTTCAAATTTTCTTGCATTTTGAAATCTAAGCAATTTTGAGCTTAGAAAAGCTTTAATCTAGGTTAGAGTAACTTAGAATAACTAGAATACAAACTTCATTTCACCAAAAACAGATTGAAATCAAGATTTTTCATTTTTTTTCTATTTTCTCCATTTTTGGATTTTTGTAAAAATCATGCTTAAACCTTGTTTTAATGAGTTGAAAAGTGTTTAATAATGTTTATTTATCAATTTTGATCATTACTCATGCCTGAGAACTGAGAAAAACATGTTGGATTGAAGATTGGGACTCGGCAGGCCGAGAACCTGTGCGTGGAAATTTTTGAAATTTCCACGATCGGCAGGCCGAACTTGTTCTTCGGCAGGCCGGATTCATCCGACCGGCAGGCCGAACCTGGAAATATTCGACCGACCGGACTTGGCTTTCCGGCATGCCGAACTGTGCAGTTCGGCCAGCCGAACAAGGGCGACCGGCAAGCCGACAAGGTATGATGCAGTTTTGTGATTTTTCACCCGTTTTTACTGTTTTGAAGCCTGATTGAAATTACAACTTTATAAAATGACTTTATAAACCTAAATGACTCACTAGGACACTATGAGATGATTTAGTATCATAGGATACCTCGGGTTAGATACTAATGAACTAAGTTACTATGCGTTTAGGAATTGTGCATGGATCCGCGGAGCTAGCGTATAGCAGACTGGGATTACGGTGTGGGACACTGACATGGAGATTGAGGTAGGACTTCTACCCCCTTTTCTTTGGTAGCCCTATTTCAAAATTATTTAAGCCAAAAAAATAGATTTTTATCAAATGTTTTCAATGACTGATTGGGAAATGATTTTGTTTAAATATCTTTACAAGCGGTTGCTTGAGAAATGTTCATAATGAACCTCATAATGAATGTAAATGATTATATCTAGCAAAGAAGAGATTTTAATAATCAAAGAGATATATATGTATATATATTTGAGGGCATGATGCCATATCAGAGATCGGGTCGTGTAGTGAACGACCTTGGGGGCAGGTCCCGAAACCTAGTTGGGCTACTACAGTGGTGAATTACATATGGTTTGCCTAGGAAAAGAAAATAATATTCTTTCTGGTCCGCCTATTTAAATTGTTTTGGTAAGATTATATTTTTATTAAATTCTCATTTAATTATTTATTCATTTATTTGTTCTAGCTCGTTTTCTATATATTCATCTGATTTACAAAATCTCGTTTAAAGTTGAATATTTTCCAAATATAGTCCTACTGAGCCTTTCGCTCACGTTTTTATTTGTTTTAAAATCTTACCCATAGGTGGACAATAGCTTAGGATCGGAGAAGAGTCCGTTGACTGGACTTACAATCAGTAGAAGATTTGAGTAGGTTGTACTGTAGCAAGTAAGGCATGTAAACTCTTAACCTTTCTTTTCATGGACTGTGGTTGTATTGTAATATTGTCAGTACTACATGTGTGTGCACAATATGTGGGCCAGTGAGACCCATGCTCGTTCCACCCCATATTTAAAGATTCTTATTGTTCTCTTTATTTGTTTAATTATTTTGATGGTTTATTTTATTTCCTTAATTTATTTTATTCTAATCAAACGATTTTAAAATTATCTCATTTTTATTTATAAATCTAATTCTTAAACCTAATTTTTAACTAAATCCTTATTTAATTATCTTATTTAAACCATCACGTCACTTCCCGTACTCTGGGGCGTGACAACCTTGTTACATTTGCATTTTATTAATAAAGAGGCATTTTCATTATTGTTTTTTATTCTAATTCTATGAATAGTTTATTCTGCCAAAGGTCATCAAGTATGTGACTTAATAGTAAAACTCTTAGGTGAAAATTGAATTATCTTCTAAATTAGCCCTAGTCAGTCATTATTATTGGGATAATAATGAATGAAGACTAGTATGAAGTTTGACTGATGATTATGTTTTACTAATCATGTGTATGAGATACTAAGTCAACTCATAGATACATATTTGAGAAATAATGTATTAGATCGACCCACTATGAGAATACTGCAAGGATAATTGTCATAAGTGATTCTCATCACAATAGTATTATTCTAGTCCTCTGACCTGAAATCACCATGGTTTCCTACATGACAAGTTCTATATTTTGACACAATCTAATATTATCTTTAACAGGATGATGGAATGGATTGTTGTTGGATATAAAGTGAATCATGTGAGGAATATGAGTGATTACGAAGGAAGTTGTCCCTCATTTATCATGAGAAAGATATCTGTGGGCCCTTCGATAAGTTAGACTAAAGTAAAATGTATGGCCATACTGAAATGAATTGATAAGGGTTATCAATATTAGTCTACTTAAGATCGAGAAATAATATAATTAAATGAATTGATAAGGATGACATAAACCATGCCTTATGTTTAATCAAGGTATCTAGTGACAAAATGTATGGCCATATCTATGTGAGGAATCATGTGAGGAATGTGAGTGATTAAGAAGGAATTTGTCTCTTATTTATTAAGAGAAAGATATCTATGGGCCCCTTAATAAGTTAGACTGAAGTAAAATGTATGGCCATATTGGAATGAATTGATAAGGGTTATCAATATCAGTCTACTCAAGATCGAGAAATAATATGATTGAATAGTAAAAGGATGACATAAACCATGCCTTATGTTCAATCAAGGTATCTAGTGACAAAAGGACTTTAATACTTATTGTGGATTAGGTTATGTCAGATTATTGACATTCGCATAACTTGCGTAATCATAATGTCTTGCTAGAGGCCGCTTATGATTGGTGGGCTAGAAACAAAATTTCAAGCCCACTACCAATGTTATGTGAATCTACTGGGTCGCACACTTAGAAAAAACCAAGAATGAATCTTGGGTTTACTGTGTCTAGGTTCAATGAACCTGATAATGTCCAGTTCGATGTACTAGATATGTCTAGGTTCATTGAATCTGACATTATCTAGATTCTCTGAATCATATTCGAATTATTGACATTATCTAGATTTTCTGAATCATATTCGAATTACTGACATTATCTAAATTTTTAAAATCATATTCGAATTACGAATATTATCTAGATTCTCTGAGTCATATTCGAATTACAGTTTACCCTAGTTAAAATCTGACTCTATCTCAAAGTCTATAGATATATATATATATATATATATATTTGTTTTAGGGTTTTTAGCCAAATTAAGAAGCGAAAAGGCATTCTCTCATTCAAAAAGGCAAAAGACATTAAAACCTTAAAATTAGAGAGAGTCATTTAACGAAAAAGAGAGGGTGTTAGCACACCAATTCATTTTTGAGAGAGTCTGTTCGTGTGGATACCTGCAGATGACGTTGGTCTAAGTAACAACATCTGAATCCGATCCCGAATACTAAAAGCTCGAGTTAGGTTGTCACCAGAATGAACCCGCTTTCTCCCTTCAAGAATTTTGCCCTTTTTGTCATCCTGGTAAGATTCTATGACTTTCTTATCAATCTAATCGAATTGCATGGATCTTGTGAGGGTTTTGTGGGAATCAATTTTAATTTTCCGCTGCTTATTTGAATAACAAAATCCAATAAACCCAACACAATGTCCATTAAAATTGTCATTTTGTAAGAAAGTGTGGTGAGCCTCAGGTAGAGCAAGTCACTAGAGTTGTACAAGGAGTGATCATGCCAAAAAGACGGTCTTGTAGTCAAAGAGGTCGAGTGGAGTTTTTTTTTTTTTTTTTGCTTGGCGATAGTGGACGTAGGCATATATACCGAACCACTATAAATAGCGTTTGCATTTCTTCTCCTTACTCTTTTACTTAAACACAATTTAATTTTTGTCTACTCATTTCAATATCTTAGTTTGTATATATATTGCTTAAGCATATTTCATCTAGAATTTTCCCATAATTATAAAAAGTTTTTTTTTTAATGCAATTCACCCCCCTTTTGAGTAGTTATATTTGGGCTAACAATGTTAATTATTAGATTGGCTAATTCAATAGATTAGATTTAATAATTCATATTGGTTCATTGGTTGAATTAATTTTGTGAATTAATTCAATGAACATGTTGAATTATTTGGATAATATTTTATTTAATATAGATAATCTACATATGACTGTTTTAATTTGATAATTTCTCCATTGGGTTATTTAATAAAAATTAACCCTAAATTCAACCACTATATAATGGGAACTATTTGACATTTTTCCTCATATCATTTGAGAAGTATAGGGAGAGTATTCTAGTGAGAGAAACTCTAAAACTCTTAGAGGGCTATTGTGCAATATCTGAAACTATAGTTCTTGGTTTTCTCAAATGGTTGGAAGGAGAGGTCATTGAAGGAAAACCTATATACCACCTGCATTCTGACCTGAAAAGAGAATAGTATGGAAGACCTATTGGTCAAGGCACTTCCGGGACGTTCTTTTCTAGTTGCAGTTTCTACAGTTTTCGGTTCACTAAAGAGGTACATAAGATATTTTATTAATTTATATATTTAGCATGTCAAACTTATTATTTGAAAAAGACTCTAATTTTTTAAAAATTTTCAAAATTTTGCTGCATTCATGTTTTCCAACACTCTTTGCAAGTCAACGGCTAAGAAGTGAGAAAGTGAAAGATGGTAGCAAAAATATGGTTAATATTAGGAGCCAAATAGTTTTACTACAATGTATATTCTTCCACTTCGGACGTGGCTGTTTATTCTTTCCCCTTGCCCATATTTCTGTCTTTTACGTGAAAAAGTGTGTACTGATTATTAGAAAGACAATCTCCTTGTAGCTAAAAAAAACTATGTAGATATATATATATATATATATATATATACATATATGAAAAAATAGAATAAGATGCCACTACACACTTCTATTACATAAGCACTCAAGGGGCTTGTTTAATTTTTGCATCGATCATTTGTAGACGGAACATTATTATTGATTTTAGGCTTTCTTGAAGCTTTGAAAATGGGCAGTAGTTCTTAGCAAAGCTCTAAGCAACATGAAATAGATTATCAATGCCTTCATTCTTATTTATCTAGTAAGCAATCATCTTTTTAACACTATTTACCTCGATTCATTAGGTATTCTTTTACTTACCCACCCTATTTTTATTACTCAAATCATAATTAAAGAAATATACTAGATTCATATGCGTATTTACTTTAGTTTTTATATACATTTTATAGAGGTTATTCTTACCTACCAGAATCTATTCCGGATGTTACATGTATGGATGCAAGTGAATGGAACCAAGTATACGCACACATGTCCATATAAGTTGAACTTATTCACGTAATGTATTGATTATACAGAAGTACTACAAAAATCTATCTAGCGAAGAGCATAAAGATTTTTAAAAATAAATTGAGAGGAACACAATTTTAAGAGAGAGAGCACAAGACTAAAAAAGAAAATTGAATGGTACTTATTTCCTAATTTCTATACTAAAAATTGAAATGGTGATGTGTTTCTAGAACTGATGAAACAAAGTATTTATCGTAAAAATAACCAACCAATTGTTCAATCACACAAATTAGTTTGTTTTCATGCCAACTTATTTTGTTTTTTTTTCCTCTATGTTTAATTCTAATATTAATCTGTCCTGGGTTTGATGAAATAAGTATTAGTCCTAATGAAAGTAACTCATTTTTAACTAAAACAAATAAATTGTTTTACTACCAACTTTGGTTTTGTTCTATCTACATGCATAATGTATACTTTGTTTGCTTTTAGAACAATAAATGACAACAAAATGCATTAAGAGGTAATGGAGTGAACAAATGCCAAAACTGTTGGTATAATTCCACTTAAACAACAGCGAACAGAGGTTAGTTACACCAGAGTGCTATGTCGTTTTATCAGCCAAGTCTAAAACGTAGCGTTCTATCATCAAGAGCAAATTGGACCTTGACACGTGGACTAGGGTATTACTTCACTGACTTTGCTATTGTTTCAGCTTCCCTGATTTATGTATCTGATGCATATATTAGTTAGATAGAGAGAAAAAAAATTGTGAGAGAATTTAAGAGAGTTTCTATGAGATTGAGAAAGTTAAGAGTGTTTGGTAATTGGGAAAATCAGGGAAAACATAGGCGTTTTCTCTATAGGTATTTTCTTTAGGATTAACACTAGGCTTCTCTATATTCTTGGTTCTAGGTTCAATTCTTGGGTATGTGCTCTAAATCGATTGCGAGTTATGAGGGTGTAACAAATTTCTTATAGTGAAAGGGCTTTCTTTGTGAGAGAGCTCAACAAGGATGCAGGATTTAAGTCCAATCCTCGATAAAAATCTCGTCCTTTTGACTATTGTTCTTTATGTTTTCTATTTCGTTTCTAGCTTCTTTTCTACAAATTGGTACAATAGTGTTATTAGAGTTGGGATAATCGGGTTCAATTTTGGAGAATTAAAAAAAAGGTTTTCTTGATCAACATTCTTGGAAGTGATTCAGTTAATTAGAAGGCATGGGAACAACAAAGTTCAAATTAGAAAATTTAATGGGTCAAGGGATTTTGTTCTTTGAAGGGAGAAACTCAAGACAATTGTGATTCAACAAAAAGTCACCATGGCTCTAAGAGATATGAGGGACTTCAAGGGCACTGATGAGGAAAAGGCAGAGATGCAAGAAATTTCATATTCCACCATCATCCTTTACCTTGCCGACAACGTTCTCAAACAAGTGAATGATGAAGACATTGCTGTGAAAGTATGTGATGAGGGCATCGGTAGCACAAGCAAGAGCACAAGGGATGAGATATATTTAGATCCAACTCAAGTTCCCATTGGTCCGGTTACGAGAGCTCATGCAAAGAAATTCAAAGAAATGCTTATTGGGCTAATTCAAGCATCTTGGGCTCAAGCTATCGCATGGAGGACCATTGAGGGAATTGCATGTGACATCCAAACCAACAAATACATGATTCAAGTTCTAGAAGGGACCAAATAATCCTATGGCTACAAATAATCTCGCTACTTTCCATTTCAGTTACTTTCCAAATTTGAGACGACAAGTGGTGAGAAGAATCAGCTAATTGCCTAATTATTGTCTAGTTTCCTTTTCTTTTACAAAACATGCATTTACTTTTATATTATTGTAAGGCTTTTAAGCCATTTAGGAAACTTACTTTATTTGCTTTAGATTGAGCATCTTTCTGGCCGGTAATTGATTTGCCCGAAATTCCATGTGCAATTAGGAGCTCAAAATTCGCAAAGGGGAAACCACTATATATTGTAACAAATTTCATTCAATGGTAATTGGTTTTTACACACAATTTGAGGTTTAATGCTCTTCAGTTCCTATACAAACTATTCGAACTTATCGAAAGATTCCGTGGTGTTCAAAGACTTATCAATCAGTCCATCCATAACTATTTGTGGCGTCCTCACATACCAAGGTTTGTGCTTGTTGTTAGGCATCGGGTCGCGGTTCCATTTCAAATCCGATTAGGCGTTTTGATCTTGGAGGCCAATTTTGGTTAGGGTCATGTCAATTCTTGGCGTGGTTTGTATCATTTGGCATCAGAGCGAGGGTTTTCTAATCAGGTTTTGCTTATCCATTCCCTTAGTTTTTGTTTGTTTCAATTATTTGCATGTCTTGTTTTCCATTATCAAAGTCGGGTTTAAAAAAAAAAAAACAAAGAGGATCTAAAAAGAAAAGAAAAGAAAAAAAAAAGAAAAGAAAGAAAAACAAGGGAAAGAAGAAGACAAGAGGATCTGAAAAAAAAAATTTGTTTGATTCTTGTTATTTATGGTTTAAGGAGCCCAAAATTGAATTCCCTACCAAGACCAAAATTTTTTGCTCAAATTTTGTTTCTATTATCATTGCCTATTATACTCTTAGCCTCCTTGGTAATCTGTTTGTGAATTGTCAAGGAAAATTTTGATATTGATTTGACTAGTTTTATAGGAATTGAGTGAGAATTTACGAGTGAAAAAAGGCACGAGAGGCGAGAGTATTAGAGTGGATAAAAGCCGAAAAGTATTGAGTGCAAACACGAGTGAACTTGAGTGAACCATTTATAGAAGCAACCCTGAGGAGACAAAGGAGCTTCAAAGGCATGTTAGTGAGTTGATGACAAAGGGGTACGTGAGAGAAAGTATGAGCCCGTGCGCCGTTCCAGTCTTACTTATGCCTAAGAAGGATGAGACATGGAGGATGTGCGTAGACTGCTAAGCCATTAACAATATCACGGTAAAGTATCGCCTTCCTATTCCTCGTTTAGATGATATGTTGGATGAATTGCATGGTGCTTCTGTGTTCTCAAAAATTGATTTGAAAAGTGGATACCATCAAATACGCATGAAAGAGGGTGATGAATGAAAAACTGCCTTTAAGACAAAATATGGTCTGTATGAGTGGTTAGTAATGCCATTTGGTTTAACTAATGCTCCAAGTACATTTATGCGTTTAATGAATCATGTGTTAAGTGCATTTATTAGAAAGTTTGTTGTTGTGTATTTTGATGATATACTCATTTATAGTAAAGACATGGACCAACATATAGCGCATTTAAAATCTGTTTTGGATGTGCTTAGAAAGGAGAAATTGTATGCTAACCTCAAGAAGTGTACCTTTTGCACAGATAAGCTTGTGTTTCTTGGTTTTGTTGTTAGTGCTCAAGGTAAACAGGTTGATGAAGAAAAGGTGTGAGCCATCCAAGAGTGGCCGAGTCCAACAAGTGTGAGAAATGTACGGAGTTTTCATGGACTTGCTAGTTTTTACCGACAGTTTGTGAAAGATTTCAGTACTTTAGCTGCACCACTGACTGA
This sequence comes from Artocarpus hirsutus, assembly GCA_946598075.1. Classification (NCBI taxonomy): domain Eukaryota; kingdom Viridiplantae; phylum Streptophyta; class Magnoliopsida; order Rosales; family Moraceae; genus Artocarpus; species Artocarpus hirsutus. Next base: position 14,885 of record CAMOHE010046974.1, read on the forward strand.
AGTGATCAAGAAGAACATTGGGTTTAGATGGGGAGAAGAGCAAGAAAGGGCATTTTAGTTAATCAAGGAGAAGTTGACTAATGCTCCATTGTTATCTTTACCTAATTTTTCCAAAACTTTTGAGATTGAATGTGATGCTTCAAGTATTGGAAGTGGTGTTGTTTTAATGCAGGAAGGGAGACCAATAGCATATTTCAGCGAGAAACTGAACGGGGCAACTCTTAATTACCCAACTTATGATAAGGAGTTGTATGCGTTGGTTCGGGCACTAGAGACGTGGCAGCACTACCTATGGCCTAAGGAGTTCATGATTCACACCGATCATGAATCCCTAAAACACTTGAAAGGCCAATAGAAGCTGAATAAGAGGCATGTTCATTGGGTGGAGTTTATAGAGACATTTTCGTATGTCATTCGCTACAAGCAAGGTAAAGAAAATGTCGTTGCCGATGCACTTTCTTACAGGTATGTCTTAATCTCAACTCTTGATGCTAAACTACTGGGTTTTGAACATATTAAAGAGTTATATGCTGATGACCGAGACTTTAGCACTGAGTATCAAGCTTGTGAGAAATTTGCTAGTGGTAAGTACTTTAGGCATGAGGGATACTTGTTTTGGGAGAATAAATTGTGTGTGCCTAATTGTTCATTAAGAGATTTGCTAGTGAAAGAATCCCATGGGGGAGGATTGATGGAACATTTTGGAGTGATGAAAACTTTAGCGATGTTGCAGGAACACTTCTATTGGCCACATATGAAACGAGATGTTGAGAGGCTTTGTGGTAGATGTATAACTTGTAGGCAAGCTAAATCAAGAGTGTAGCCCTATGGTTTGTACACCCTTTTACCAATACCTAGTGAACCCTGGACTGATATTTTGATCGATTTTGTGTTAGGTTTGCCTAGGTCTAACGAGGAAGAGACTCGATATTTGTGATCGTAGATAGGTTTTCCAAGATGGCACATTTTATTCCATGCCACAAGACAGATGATGCTTCCAATGTTGCTGATATGTTCTTTAGGGAAATTGTAAGACTTCATGGTATGCCTAGGACAATTGTGTCTGATAGGGATGCAAAGTTCTTAAGCTACTTTTGGAAGACTTTATAGGCTAAGTTAGGGACTAAGCTATTGTTTTTGACTACTTGTCACCCTCAAACCGATGGTCAAACAGAAGTTGTGAATAGAACCTTGTCAACCTTGTTGCGAGCTGCCATTAAAAAGAACATCAAAACTTGGGAGGAGTGTTTACCACATGTTGAGTTTGCTTATAATCGATTTGTTCATTCTGCTACTCAATTTTCACCGTTTGAAATTGTTTATGGTTTTAATCCTTTAACTCCTTTGGATTTAATGCCATTACCTTTGTCTAAGCGTGCGAATTTAGATGGAAAAAGAAAAGCTAACCTTGTTAAGCAGATACACAAGAAGGCAAGACTCAACATCGAGCGAAGGACTAAGCAATATGCTAAACAAGCCAACAAAGGGCATCACAAGCTCGTCTTTGAGCCTAGCGATTGGGTATGGTTGCACTTACGCAAGGAACGGTTTCTAGAACAAAGGAAGTCCAAGCTGTTGCCTAAAGGGGATGGTCCTTTTCAAATTCTTGAAAGGATCAATGATAATGCGTACAAGCTAGATTTGCCAGGTGAGTATGGTATAAGCTCCACCATTAATGTTTATGATCTAAGTCCTTTTGATGCAGGCCACGATTTGAGGACAAATCCTTCTCAAGAGGAGGGGAATGATGAGGGCATCAGTAGCACAAGCAAGAGCACAAGGGATGAGACATATTTAGATCCAATTCAAGTTCCCATTAGTTCGGTTATGAGAGCTCGTGCGAAGAAATTCAAAGAAATGCTTATTGGGCTGATTCAAGCATCTTAGGCTCAAGCTATCGCATAGAGGCCCATTGAGGGAATTGCATGTGACATCCAGACCAACAAATGCATGATTCTAATTCTAGAAGGGACCGAATAATCCTATGGCTGCAAATAATCTCGCTACTTTCCATTTCAGTTACTTTCCCAATTTGAGGCGACAAGTGGCGAGAAGAATCAGCTAATTGCCTAATTATTGTCTAGTTTCCTTTTTACAAAACATGCATTTACTTTTATATTATTGTAAGGCTTTGAAGCTATTTAGGAAACTTACTTTATTTGCTTTAGATTGAGCATCTTTTTGACTGGTGATTGATTTGCCCGAAATTCCATGGGCAATTAGGAGCTCAAAATTCACAAAGGGAAAACCACTATATATTGTAACAAATTTCATTCAATGGTAATTGGTTTTTACACACAATTTGAGGTTTAATTCTCTTCGGTTCCTAAACAAACTATTTGTACTTATCGGAAGATTCCATGGCGTTCAAAGACTTATCAATCAGTCCGTCCATAACTGATTGTGGTATCCTCACATACCAAGGTTCATGCTTCTTGTTAGGCATCGGGTCGCGGTTCCATTTCAAATCCAATTAGGCGTTTCAATCTTGGAGGCCAATTTTGATTAGGGTCGCGTCAGTTCTTGGCGTGGTTCATATCAGTATGGTTCAAGTTACAACAATTGTTCATGCATAAATCATTAATGAATAAAATCTATCTTAAAAAAAGTACATTTAGTTTTATGATGGATACAAATAAGAGCCTTGAAGAGAGTTTTGATGAGTTTAAGAAGATTGTCATTCATTTGGCTAACATCAGTGAAGAAGTAGGGGATGAAAATCAGGCTGTCATTTTGTTAATCTTTCTGCCTGAGACCTACATGGATGTGAAAAATGCAATTAAGAATGGCGTGGAGAGTCTTTCTTTGGAAGATGTACTACCTACTCCGAGATCCATTAGACATGTATGCTCTAAGGAGTAAAATATTAAAATATGTTTTTGGAGACATTTTATCAATAAAGAATTCATTTATTGTTCATATACCAAATGTTCTTCTCTTTACGTTCATATTTGTTGAATCTATATTAGACAAACAAAAGTCTAAGACTGTTGTTTAAAAGCTTGAAATTAGACATTTGATGGATAGATTATGCAGAACACATGATTTTAAAGGTGATGGTCTAAATCATACGGTCTATAATTGAGAGAAAAAAGTTGGGCACTTTATTCATGTTAAGATTGTTATGTTGTCTACATCCCTGATGGGAGATGGTTTGTCTTGGCCATTGAAGTTGGACTCCATAAGTAGAAACATTGGTACATTGTCATAGGTGACGATGTGTTAGATCAGAACATAAAGTGGAATTGATTTGGATTAATAATTCAATCTGTGCAAATTAATTCACTTTAGACAATTGTATGTGATGTATATTAATCCTGAAATGACTAATAGGCCCATTATTTTGAGTAATGTTTTTTGATGTACCAAAGAGTGACGTCCGTACTTTGTTATGGTGTGCATGCTGGTATGCTGGAGACATAACTCTTGATAGTGTAGACCTATTATGTATAGATATGGAATCTATAGCTCCATTGGTAGAGTCAATGATATTCTTTTAGGGCATGTTTGGCACACCATATTGTATTGTATTGTATTGTATTGTTTTGCAGTGCATTGTATTATATACAGAAAATGTCATGCAATGCAATACAATATAATACAATATAGTGTACCAACAAGCCCTTATATGCGTTATCCTGTAATTGAAAAACTAGAGCGCTCAACCATTTGGATGCATAGGTATAACTAAATGGTATACTATCCTTAGATAGTAAGTTTTCTAATGGTGAGATAATGAAACAAAAGATAAAAATAATCAAGAAGGTAAGATGGAATTTATCCTTAAGCCTATTATGAATATCCTATGAGGATACAACACATTATGATATGTCATAAACACTTAACTAATTTGGACTTCGTAATTTTATATAGTTTGAGAGTACAGTTTTTAGCTTTAGTGGAGTAGCGTTAGAGTTGATAATTATAAAATGTGTATCTTGGATATTATATTTTATAATTATCAAAGCTTAAACTATATAGGTCCATTAGGTCCCCTTTGCTAGCTCATAATAAATCCTGTAAAGATACGGTATGCTTTTCTAATAAATTAGTGACTTACGTTAAATTATTAGATTGGCTGAAATTCGATAAGATCAGATAATTCATATCTATTTATCAGTTGAATTAATTTTTAGTAAATTAATTGAAGATAAACTTGTTAAATTATCAAGAATATTTATTTTCCTAGAAATTATCTAGATATGACTGTTTTACTCAAATAACTTCTCTATTGGGTTATTTGAATTAAAATTGAGGCTCTATCCAAAGAATCTTGGGTGGGAAATAAAGATTCTCAGGGATCATACTATAATAAGTTTGGTTGGTCGATCAGTTAGTTCGGCTTGCCGATGGAGCAAGTTTGGTAGGCCGATCCGTTAATTTGGCCTACCGTGCTAACGATAATTTGATCACATGTTTTTTATATGATTTTATCAAAAGTTGATTTAGATTCAAAATTTTGAGGCCTTATCTAATATTGACCAACCTTGGGGATGACCTCTATAAATAGGGAGTGAGTTTTCTAAGTTATGTAGATCGGTTAAGAATTAAGAGTGAGTAGTTTAGTGCTAGATACTCTAGAACTCCTTAAGAGCTATTGTTCACAATCACGAACCTTGGCTCTAGATCTTCTCAATTGGTTAGAAGAAGAGTCATCGGTGGAAGAGCTATACGACGTGTGCCCACACACATTCTAATTGTGGATAGAGAATAGCAAAGAAGACTAGTTAGTTGAGACTCTTCTAAAATGTTTTTCTCTTCACAAATTATAGGAGCTCTTTAGCATACAAAGGTTAGTAAGATCTGATTAGTTTATGTATATAGCATATTAAACTTGTGTTTTGAAAAATACTTTGATTTTAAAATTTTTAAAATTCTACTGTGTACTTGTTTTTTCAACAATTGGTATCAAAGCTATGGTTTTTACATAAATTTATGAGTTTGTGATCATGCTATATGTATAAATTTTGTGATATTGATCTCTCCTATGCTTGAATTTAATTTTTTAAAGAGTTGAAACTTTAGGGTTTCTATATATTTATATGTTGTCATGAGATTATATGATGAATGTTTATTAATTAATTATAGTTGATTAAATTATTATTTAATTAAATTATTATTTAATTATTTGTTAATTAATGAATTTGAGCCAGTTATGGTTCCTTAAAGGTTAGAATGTATATTTAAGTTTTTCATGTAATTAGATGGTAGTCTATCATCACCGTCTAAGAATTATTATTTAATTTTAAATTTGTAAAAATTTTATAATTAAATAATTATTCGACGTGAAGACAGATCTAGAAGATGAATGATAGTGGTTCCATTGTGTTTTTCCTGAGTCTCTAAATTTTTATATTTTTGAATTATTGAAAATAAGATTGAAAAATTGCATATATAAAAACTGTTTCCTACAAAAAAAAATGAGAACTGCTTGGTCAATAGTTCGAACCTAAGCCAATGGTTGCAGACCAATAGGCCGAACCTCTAGTTCTATAGGCTGTCCATAGGGCAAGATTTAGCCAGCTCTAACAGCAGGCCAAACTGCCAAGTTTGGTAAGCCGATGGCTTATGACCGGTAGGTCAATCACACAAATTGGCATGCCAGAAGAGAGCTACAATTTTACAGAAAAGGTGTGTTTTTCAGTGCAATTTTGATTTCATTTTTGAGACAATTCTAAGAAACATGAAATTTTGTCATGACCCAAAAAATGAAGTATTTGATCTATGAGGGATTGAAGCTTGAAGATTGATGCCACATGAAGATAGATACAACTTGAAGATTCAAGGATGAAGAATCAATAATATGTTTCAATTGTTCTCTTGTAATCTTTAATTTTTCTTTTCTCTAAGGTAGAACCATAATATTACGGTCATTTATAATTATTTTACTTATAGCTTTACATGATTGCTTTGCTTGTCAACATTATAATATGATTTGCCATGTATATTGATAACATGTCATGCAAAATAGGGAGTGCCACTCATCAAAAATTGTTCATGCATGTTTTAAAATAAAACCTTGGTTTTTTTTCAAAAGATTAAGTGGGAGAAGGTTTTTGAAATGAGGACTTATGGCCTCCATCATTGGTCCATAGATAGCATACGATGGTTCCGACCCCTAGGAGGGGACTTCATGATGTATTGGGTTAGATCTCCAAAAGGATAAGTTATTTTAGCATGGTTTATCATTGCACACCCCTAGGTGGTGATTATAAATCATGGATAAAATAATTGAAATGATGGTTATATACTCAAGTTAATTTTATTATTAACCTCCCCTAGGAGCTCTATTAATAAAATTAATAGCCAAAGAAAATGATTATTAATATATGCTGGATTAGATGGGCCCTGGATGGCATATGTTAATTAGGAGGGGATCCATGTTTCTAATTGAACTTGGCAGGTCTCCCCTAGGCGGCTTGTGGAATTTCGTGTTAGAAATTATCGTTGTAAGGTTGTGATATTTTCAAGATTTTGACACATAAACACAATTGTTTATTTACTTGATTGTGTTACCTTACTAAACTGTTATAGTATGTGTGCTTATGTTTGGTATATAATTCTTTATTGTAGATTAAAAATGCCTAAACAAAACAACATTCTTTATTGTAGTATGTTATTCATACACGCCAAACATTAACACCGGACCTAATCATTAGTATCTTTCTAGTAAATTTTAATCATATGATTCTTTGTTAACTTGAAGACATGTTTAGAGGCCAAGCCATAACAAAATGGCAAGGGGTGCTTTGAAAAATTTTGAACTGCAAACAAAGATTAGGGACATCTATGAAAGAGCATATGATTTTGATCATCGGATACCTAGCCGAGGCTCAAGCCCATGGAGCTGATATCGATGCTAAGTCATAGATGACTATGGTTTTTCAGACTCTATCAAAGGAGTTCATCTTATTTAAACCTTCAAATAATTTGAGCAATAGACAAGATGTGACCTCAATATAGTTAATAAAGCAGTTACAGGAGTTCGAAAATCTAATCAAGGAAACTCTTGCAGGTGGTGAGGCTAACTTAGCGGCTACATCTAGTTCCAATCCTAACCTTGGGAATGGAAGGAAGTAGATGGCTAAGAATAGGAAGTCTTCTATTCCTACAAATGAGAAGAATAAGAAGAAGAAAAAGAAGAACCTAAAGAAACTAAAGTGCTTTTTCTGTGGGAATGTCGGGCATATCAAGAAGAATTACAAGGACTTCTTTTCCCAAAGAGGTAGGTGTGATCTTGTGGTCATTGAAACTTATTTGGTTAAGGAATCAAGTGACACTTAGGTCATAGATTCTAGAGTAACTAATCATGTTTGTGTTTCTCTATAGGGGTTTAAAAAAATGAGAAGCATGGTGCATGAACACTTCACACTTCGGATGAGCAATGGATCCTTGGTGTTAGCTGAAGTAATGGGAGACGTCCATCTTTATTTTGACAATTATAGGATTTTAGTTTTGTGAAATTATTTTTTTGTTCCTAGACTTAAAAGGAATTTAATACTATAGCTTGATTATTCAAAGACTCTTATTCAATTTCTGCTAATAATAAAGTGGCGATTCGTAAAAACAAATCTTTTATCTATGATGGATGGATACAAAATAATTTATATTTTATCAAACCTAAGATAGACTTACTGCTTAACACTAAGATTAATGATAATAACTCTAAAAGACTTAAGACTTCTCATTCTAATAAGAACTATATTTGGCATTTGTGATTAGGCCATATTAGCCTAAATAGGATTCAAAGATTGGTAAAGGATGGACCTTTGAGTCACTTAAATATGGAATCTATACCACAATGTGAATCTTGTTTGGAGGGCAAAATGATAAAAAGACCATTTGGGTCTAAGGACAATAGGACCGAAGGGGTTCTAGAACTTGTGCATAGTGATGTTTGCGATCCCATGAACATCCGAGCACAAGGAGGGTATGGTACTTTGTCACTTTTATTAATGATTATTCAAGGTATTAGTATGTTTACCTGATGCACTACAAAAGCGAAACTTATGACAAGTTCATGGAGTTTTGGGCTGAAGTGGAAAAGCAATTAGGAAAACCCATACGGGCATTTCAATCCGATCGAGGTGGTGAATACCTCTATGATGAGTTCTTAAAACACTTATTAGAGAATGCGATTTTATCTCATTTGACTGCACCAAGTACTCTGCATCAAAATAGCGTAGCTAAGAAAAGAAATAGGACTTTGTTAGACATGGTCCGGTCCATGATGTATTATCCATCATTGCCTTCCTCTTTTTGGAGATATGCACTGCAAACCACGTGTTATCTTTTGAACAATGTGCCTTCAAAATTAGTTCCTAAAAATTTTCACAAGTTGTGGACAAGGAAGAAGACATCCTTAAACTATATTCGCATATAGGGATATCCTACTCATGTCCTATATAAGCAAGTGAATAAGTTGGAAGCACGCTCGAAAGTTTATGTGTTTGTAGGCATCCAAAAGGGACTAAAGGGGGTTATTTCCATAACCCAAAGGAAACTAAAATCATGGTTTCTACAAATACAACTTTCCTTGAGGAAAGTTACATGAACGACTTTAAGCCTTAAAGTAAAGTGGTACTTGAGGAATGGGGGAGTGATTCGATCACTCTAGGGATTCTAGTGGAAACCAATACAATCAATGTAGAAAAACTAACCGAACAACAACCTCAGGAGCTTTGGCATAGTGGGAGGATCAGGCATCGACCAAAGAGGTATATGTTTAATGGTGAGGCCTTTTGGCTAAACTGGAAAAACATGGTAGGGATCCTTACACTAACATAGAGGCTATGAAAGATGTTGATTCAAAAACTCTAGATAGAAGCCATGAACATTAAGATAAAGTCTATGGAGACTAATGGGTCTAGGAACTTGTGGATCATCTCAAAGAGGTAAAATCCATAGGGTGTAAATAGATCTATAAGAGAAAGAGAGGAGCAGATGGAAAATTCAAAACCTATAAGGCTAGACTAAAGAGAGGAGTAGATGGAAAAGTCGAAACCTATAAGGCTAGACTAGTAGCTAAGGGATACATGCAAAAGGAATGAATCAATTATAAGGAAACCTTTTTACCTATAGCCATGCTTAATTCCACCGCATTCTCTTGTCCATAGCTGCAGCTCTCCATTACGAGATTTAGTAGATATATGTCAAGATGGCCTTTTTGAATCGCTATCTTGATGAGTCCGTATATATGGTACAGTCAAACGGGTTCAAGGCTGAGGGTTAAGAGGGTAAGGTTTGTAAGCTACTAAAGTCAATTTATAGACTTAAATAGGCTTCCTATTCTTAAAACATAAGATTTGATCAGGTGATTAAGACTTATGGGTTCGAATAAAACGTGGACGAACCATGTGTTTACAAACACATTAAGGATGGAAAGGTGGTTTTTCTACTACTTTATGCAGATGAAATTTTGCTAATTGGCAATGATGTTGGAGCATCGTCATCGGTCAAATTATGGTTGACCAACCAGTTTGACATGAAAGACTTAGATAAAGCTAATTATGTTCTCGGTATCTAGGTCTTTCGAGATAGGAAAAATAGAATAATAGCTTTATCCCAAGCAAGCTACATAGATACAATTCTCAAGAGGTTTGTAATGTAGGATTCTAAGAAAGGTAGGCAATTGTCTAGGTTTGGAATTACTCTTTCTAAGAAAAACTCGCCAAAGTCTGATGAGGAAATAGAATACATGAAGAAGGTGTCTTATGCTTCGACAGTGGGTAGTCTCATGTATGCCATGCTTTGTACACAACCAAATATTAGTTATGCAGTTAGGATAGTAAGTCGGCTTCAGTCAGATCCAAGTTCAAACCATTGGGTTGCGATCAAGCATATTTTCAAGTACTTGAGAAGGACTCGAGGGTATATGCGTACATATTCGGGTGAGGATTTAAAACCTCTAGATGTACTAATTTGGATTTTTAATCTTGTCTAGATTCAAGGAGATCAACTTCTAGTTTTGTGCTTACTCTCGGTGGCAGTGCCATTGTTTGGAGAAGTGTTAAGCAAGATTGCACTTCAGATTCAACAACGGAAGCTGAGTATGTGGTAGCTGATGATGCTTTGAAAAGGGCAATGTAGCTCCACAAGTTACTTAGGGATCTTGAGGTAGTTCCTAGCTTAGAAAAGGCAATATCGCTGTATTGTGATAACTTTACAATGATAGCTAATGCTAAGGAACCAAGATTTCATAAAAAGAGTAAGCATATTCATTGTAGGTATCATGTGATAAAGACTTTGTAGAGAGCGGGCAAGTTACTATATGCAAAATCGCATCCGAAGACAATTTAGTTAATTCATTCAAAAAGATACTAACTGTGAGAGTTTTCAAGAGGCACGTGGAAGCTATGGAGATACGTGATGTGTCATATTTACTCACTTAGTGTAAGTAGGATATTGTTAGACATGTATGCCCTAAGGAGTAAAATGTTATAATATGTTTTTGGAGACATTTTATCCATAAAGAATGTATTTATTGTTTATATACTGAATGTTATCCTCTTTATGTTTATATTTGTTGAATGTATGCCAAGCAAACAAAAGTCTAAGACTCTCAGTCTAAACCTTTGAGAATTAGGCATATGATAAACAAATTATGCAAAAGACAAGATTCTAAAGGTGATAGTCTAAATCATAAGATCCGTAATGGAGGGAATAAAGTTGGGCGCTTTATTCATACTAAGATTGTTATGTTGTCTACATCCCTGATGGGAGATGGTTTGTCTTGGCTAGTAGGGTTGGACTCGGTGAGTAGAAACATTGGTACATTATTATAAGTGACGATGTATTGGATTAGGACATAATGTAGAATTGATTTAGATTAATAATTCTATCTATGCAAATCAATTCACTTTAGATAATCACATGTGATATATATTAATCCTGAAATGACTAATAGGCTCATTATTTTGACTTATTTTTTTGATGTATCAAAGTGTGATATCCTGACTTTGTGATGGTGCGCATACGAGTATATTGAAGAGATGACTCTTGATAGCATAGATCTGCTATTTATAGATATGGAATCTATAGCTCCATTGGTGGAGTCAATAATATTCTCTTATATGCGTTATCTTGTAATTGAAAAACTAGAACACTCAATCATTTGGATGCATAGGTGTAATCGAATGGTATACTATCCTTAGATGGTAAGTTTTTTTATTGTAAGATAATGAAATGTAAGATAAAAATAATCCAAAAGGTAAGATGGAATTTATCCTTAAGTTGATTATGAATATCTTATAGGAATACAATACATTATAATATGTCATGGATACTTAGCTAATTTGGGCTTCATAATTTTATATCATTTAATAGTGCAGCTTTAAGCTTTTAGTGGGGTAATGTTAGAGTTGATAATTATAAAAAAGTGTATCTGGGATATTATATTTATAATTATTGGAGCTTGAACTATATAGGTCCATCAGGTCCCCTTTGCTAACTTATAATAAATCTTGTAACGATACGACGTGCTTTTTCAATAAATTGTTGACTTATGTTAAATTATTAGATTAGCTGAAATTCAATAAGATCAGATAATTCATGTCTGTTTATCAGTTGAATTAAGTTTTGGTAAATTAATTCAAGATAAACTTGTTAAATTATCAGGAACATTTATTTTCCTAGGGATTATCTAGATATGACTATTTTAATCAGATAACTTTTCTATTGGGTTATTTGCATTAAAACTGAGGCTCTATCTGACTAATCTCGAGTGGGAAATATAAGATTCTTAGGGATCATATTATTGTAAGTTCAGCAGGCTAATCAGTTAGTTTGACCTGCCGATGGAGCAAGTTTGGTAGGCCGACCTGTTAGTTTAGCCTATTGATCTAACGATAATTTGATCACATGTTTTTGACATGATTTTACTAGAACTTGATCCAAATTTGAATTTTTGAGTTCTTATCTGATAATGACCAATCTTGGGGATGACCTCTATAAATAGAGAGTAAGTTTTCTAAGTTATGTAGACCAATTGAGAAGTTAAAAGTGAGTACTATAGTATTAGATACTCTGAAACTCCCTGAGAGCTATTGTTCAAAATAGAACCTTTGTTGTAGGTCTTCTCAATTGGTTGGAAGGAGAGGCACTAGTGAAAAAGCTGTACGACATATGCCCACACACACTCCAATCATAGATAAAGAATAGCAAAGAAGATTAGTTAGTTATGGCTCATCTGGAATGTTCTTCTCTTCAGAGATTACAAGAGCTCTTCGACATATAAAGATTAGTAAGATCTGATTAATTTATGCATATAGCATGTCAAAATTATATTTTGAAAAATATTTTGATTTTAAAATTTTTAAAATTCTGCTCCATACTCATTTTTCCAAGAAGATCTAGGGAATTGGAGTTAAAGAATAATGTGTCACAAAGGAAGGACTCTTATAAAGATGAAGGTTTATTCTCTCAGGGCAGACCAACAAAAAGGGAGCCAAATAAATCGAAGAATAGACCGAATTCTAGATCAAAGTCAAGAATGAGTTAGAGAAAGTGTTGCTACTCTAACAAGATTGGCCACATTAAATGATTCTATAAAAAAATGGAAAAGGAAGATTATAGAATAAAATGGGACTAAAGAAGATGTAGCACCAGCAGCAAATCATGTTGATGAATATGATAGTTTGGAGATGCTAATTGCTCATACAAATTAGCATGAGAATGAGTGCAACTTGGACTAAGTATGCACGTACCATATGTGTCCTAAAAGAACGTTGTTTACTGAGTATGAAAGGATAAATGGTGGTAAGGTACTCATGGGGAACAATCACTCCTGTGTAATGACTGTTATTGGTTCAGTTACTCTTAAATTGAATGATGGCACAACTTTTCTATTGAAAAATGTTAAATATGTTCTGAGCTTAGAAGAAATTTGATTTCTTTAGGATCTTTGGATGATGAAGGTTATTCTTGTAAGGTTGAGAAAGGGTCTCCAAAAGTACTAAAAGATTCTCTTGTAATCCTACAAGGAACTAAATAACATGGCCTTTATATGTTGCAAGGCGACACAGTGATAAGGACTATAGTAGCTACAACAAAGGGTGAAAATACTGCTACTTTATGGCATAGGAAGTTAGGTAATGTGAGTGAACATGGCCTACAAGAGCTCAGCAAATAGGGGTTACTTGGAAAGGAGAAAATCACTCACCTAGAGTTCTATAAGCAGTGCATTTTGGGAAAACAACACAGATTGAAGTTTGCAACCTCGACCTATAGAGTAGACTCTCCCTTGGAGTATGTTCATGCTAATTTATGGGAATCAAAAGAGTTCCAACACACAGTGGCCATAGGTATGTTTTGTCTATTGTTATGATCACTCAGGAAAGGTATAGATCTGTCTCTTAAAACAAAAGAATGAATGTTGTAAAAAGTTTAAACAGTGGAAAATTTTGGCAAAAAATCAAAATAACAGGACCTTAAAGGCCTTAAGAACTGATAATGGGATAGAATTTTGTCTTGATATTTTCACTAAATTTTGTAAAGAGAAAACCATACTTAGGCACAAAATTGATAAGAAAACTCCCCAATAGAATAGAGTTATAGAACGGATGAATAGGATACTCATGGAAAGGGTGAGATCCATGCTATTTGAGGCAGGTTTGTCAAAATCCTTTTAGGGAAAGGCTATAAGTGCTGCTTGTTATCTAATCAATAGAAGCCCCTGTAAGCCTATTGGAGAGTTGGTTAGGGAAAGCCCCAAATTTTCAACCTAAGGGTATTTGGATGTGTAGCTTATGCACATCAAAAAGAGGGTAAGCTATATCCTAGGTCTAAGCCTTGCATTTTCTTAGGATATCCTGAGGGTGTGAAAGGATATAGATTGTGTTATAGAGTTCATTCACATTTTAAAACCTTGATTAGTAGGGATGTTATATTTAATGAGCACAGTATGCCATATTTAAATCAAGAAAAATTTTTGCTATTTCTACTAACTTTGCAGGTTTAGATACAAATGCTACTAAGAAATTGTAGATTGAGGGGAGAAAGATTTAACACTAAACAATGTTGTACAACAACATTAAATTGATCAAGATATTTTTCAGGATGAAAATTCTATGTAAGAAAATGTAGGGCAAGTACCTGAGGTTGTGGAAGGGCATACAAATGTACTTGAAGATTTAAGTGATTATGTTTTATCAAGAGATAGGCAAAGGAGAAATATAAAGCCTCCAGAAAGATATCAAGGAGGTAACATAATTGCCTACGATTGAGGTCTCTGAGCCCAGAACCTATCAAGAAGCAGTATGTGGTAAGATGGCAAGTAAGTGGACAAATGCTATGTTGGAAAAAATGTAGTCTCTGTGGAAGAATAAGACTTGGATTCTTGTTGACAAGCCTAAGGAAAAGAAAATAATTGACTGCAAGTGGATCTATAAGTTGAAAGAAGATGCTACTCCTAATAAACCCAAAATGTTTAAAGCAAGATTGATGGCTAAGGGGTTCAAACAAGTAGAAGGAGTGGACCACACTAAAATATTCTCACCAGTTGTGAAGTATAAGACTATCAGAACTCTTTTAGCTTTAGTGGTTCAAGGAAATTGGGAGTAATAGCAAATGAATGTAAAAAACCACCTTTTTGTATGGTGACTTAAAGAAGATGATTGACATGAAGTAACCACCTAAATTTGAAGTTAAAAACAAAGGTGAAAAGGTTGTTTATTGAATAGGTCACTGCATAGTTTGAAGTAGTCACGGAGGTAGTGGTACAAAAGGTTTGACCACTATGTTATTAATGTTGGGTTTAGAAGTAGTAGCTATAATTCTAGTCTTTATTTCAAGGATAACCATACAGAGCCAGCTTTTTTTTACTACTTTATGTGGATGATATGTTAAAAAAAAAACAAGAGTATAAGTGTGATTGAGAAGATAAAGAACATGTTGAACTCTAAGTTTGATCTGAAGGATTTGGGTATGGCTAGGAGAATTTTGAGCATAGTGTTGGAAAAATAGTATGCAGCTGAATTTTAAAATTTTTATATCATAGTATTTTCTAAAACACAAGTTTGACATGCTATATGCATAAATTAATTAGATTTTACTAACCTTTGAATGCCTAAGAACTCCCGTAATCTGTGAAGAGAAGTAATGTTCTAGAAGAGCCTCAACTAACTAGTCTTCTTTGCTATTCTCTATCCATGATCAGAGTAAGTGTGGGCTCACACGTACAGCTCTTCCTCAAGGTGATTCTCCTTCCAACCAATTAAGAGAACCCAAAGCTAGTGTTCGTGATTTGTGAACAAGAGCTCTCAGGGAGTTTTAGATTCTCAACAACAGAGTATCACTCTTAATCTCTCAATTGATCTAAATAACTCATGAGACTCACTCCCTATTTATAGAGGTTGGGTCTAGGGTCATTCCTTATCAGATAAGGTCTCAAAAAATCAAATCAGATTCAAATTCAGATCAATAACGGATGAAATCCGCGTAAAAATGCATGATTTTTATTTCACGCATAGGCAGGCCAAACTTGCCCCATCGGCAGGCCAAACTTTAAGATCGGCATGCCGAACTGCCAAAAAAAAATCTCAGAGAATCTTTTATTTTCCACCCTAGATTCTATAGGATAAATTCCTAGTTTGAATTCAAATAACCCAATAGAAAAATTATCTAATTAAAACAACTTTATCTAGATAATCTCTAGGAAAGTAAATAGATTCCTAATAATTCTACAAGTTTATCTTGATATAATTTACTCAAAATTAAATCAACTGATAAACAGACAAGAATTATCCGATCCCAATAATTCAACAAGTTTAATCTTGAATTAATTTTGTCATAAAATTAAATTAATTGATAAACAGACATGAATTATTTGATTCTTTCAAATTTCAACCAATCTAATAAATCTGACATAAGTCACCAATAATTAGAAAAGCACGTCGTATCGTTACAGGATTTTGTGAGCTAGCAAAGGGGACCAAATGGACCTATATAGTTCAAGATCCCAATAATTATGAAACCCAATATCCTAAATATACATTTCATAATTATCAACTCCAACGCTACCCCACTAAAAGCTTAGAGCTGCACTCTTGAACTCTATAGAATTACGAAGCCCGTATAGCTAAGTCTCCATGACATATCATAGTGTACCATATCCCCATAGGATTATCCATAATCGGCTTAAGGACAAGTTCTGTCTTATTTTTTTGATTATTTTTATCTTACGTTCTATTATCTCATCATCAGAAAACTTACTATCTAAAGACAGTATACCATTTGGTTACACCTATGTATCCAAATGGTTGAGCGCTCCAGTTTTTCAATTACAGGATAACGCATATAAGAGGATATCACTACTCCTAAAGAGGAGCTATAGATTCCATATCTATGAATAACAGGTCTACGTAATCAAGAGTCATGCCTCCAACGTAGCGGCATGCATACCATTATTAAGATGTAGGTGTCACCCTTCGGCACATCAAAAGACACAAGTCAAGACAACGGGCCCACTATTCATCTCAAGATTAAGATATAATATAAATGATTGTCTAAAGTGAATCAATTTTTCAAGATAGAATTATTAATCTAAATCAATTCACTTTATGTCCCGATCCAACACATCATCACCTATGACAACGTGTCAATGTTTCTATTTATGGAGTCCACCTCCGATGGTCAAGACAAACCATCTCCCAATAGGGATATAGACAACATAACAATCTTGATATGAATAAAGTGCCTAAGTTTATTCCTTCAATTGCGGATCTTATGATTTAGACCGTCACCTTAAGAATCGTGTCTTTTGCATAATCTGTCCATCATATGCCCAATTCTTAAAGATTTAGACCGACAGTCTCAGACTATTGTTTGCTTATCATACATTCAACAAATATGAACATAAAGAGGACAAGATTTGGTATATATAATAAATAAATTCTTTATTGATAAAAATGTCTCCAAAAATGTCTCCCACTGCTTCCGCTAAGACCAAGGATCCAGCGCCCATCTGAAGCGTGAAGTCTTCATGAAGCAGACTTCTCGTTTCTTTGAACCACCCCTGTAGAGAAACACAAACGTGATTAGTTGCACCGGAATCTATGACCCAAATGTCACTTAATTCCTCAACCAAACAAGTTTCTAAATGCAGAAGATCACACCTACCTCCTTTGGAAAGGAAGTCCTTGCAATGCTTCTTTATATGCCCGACCTTCCCGCAAAAGAAGCACTTTAGCTTCTTTAGGTTCTTCTTCTTCTTCTTCTTGCTCTTGTTATTAGCAGGAATAGAAGACTTTCCATTCTTGGCCCATTGCTTCTTTCCATTCCTAGAGTTGGGATTGGAACCAGAAGCAGCTACTGTGCTGGCCTCTCCACCTACAGGAGACTCCCTAATCAGCAGTTCAAACTCCTATAACTGTTTCATTAATTCTGTTAGCGTCATATCCTGTCGATTGCTCAAATTAAAAGTAGCTCTAAACGGAATAAACTCCTTAGATAGAGTCTCAAAGACCATAGTCATCTGAGTTTCAGTATCGATGTCGGCTCCATTGGTTTGAGCCTCAGCGAGGTAACCCATGACCAACATCATGTGCTACGTTACAGATGTCCCCAGCCTCTGTCTACAGTTTAAGAGTTTCCAAAGCACCTCTTGCCGCTTTGTTATGGCTTGGCCTCCAAACATATCTTCAAGATTATCCAAGATCTGCTTTGCAATCTCATAATCTTCATGTTGAGTCTGCACACGTTATTCATGCTTGCCATAACATAGTAGCGGGCCTGATCGTTTGCATCTTTCCAGCGATCGTACACTTGGAATTGCTCATTAGTTGAGTCTCCTATAGGCTCGGGAGGACAAGGGGTTGTCAGCACAAATTTTAGTTTCTCAAAGGAAAAGACGATATCCAGGTTCCATTTCCAATCATTATAATTCTCTCCGGTTAATAGGTTTTTGTTAAGTATTGAAGATAAAACATTTTTAGACATTTTTAATCTACAATAAAGAATCATATACCAAACATAAGCAAACGCTTCATGATAATTTCGTAAGAGAACACAACCATGTAAAAACATACAAATGTGTTTATGTGTCAAAACCTTGAATATATCATAACCTTACAATGATAATTCCCAACTCAGAATTCAACAAGCTCCTAGGGGAGTCGTGCCAAATTCAATCAGGAACACGGATTCCCTCCTGATTAATATATGCCATCTAAGACCCGTATGATCCAGCATGTATTAATAATCGTTTCTTTGGCCATTAATTTTATTAACAAAGCTTCTAGGGGAGACTAATAATAAAATTAACATGAGTGTATAACCATCATTTCAATATTTTATCCATGATTTACAATCACCACCTAGGGGTGTGCAATCATAAATCATGCTAAAATACCTTATCCTCTCAGAGATCTAATCTGGTACATGATAGAAATCCCTTTATAGGGGTCCGAACCACCATGTTCTTCCTATGGACCAACGATGGAGGCCTTAGGTCTTCTCTTTGAAAACCTTCTCCCACTCAATCTTTTGAAATCAAGGTTTTATTTTAAAATATATGCATGAACAATTTTAATATGAGCGGCACTCCCTATTCTATATGGCATGTTATCAATATACATGGCAAAACATATTATGATGCAGACAAGCAAAGCTATAAGCAAAATAATAATTAATAACCGTAATATTATGGTTCCACCCTAGAGAATAGAAAACAAATATTACAAAAGAATAATCGAAACATATTATCGATTCTTCATCCTTGAATCTCCAAGCTATATCCTTCTTCTTGTAAATCCCATCTCCAAGTCTTCAATCTTGTATGAATCGAATACTCCATATTTCCGGTCAAATCCATATTTGATGTTTCTTAGAATTGTCTCAAAAATAAAATTAAAACTGCATGAAAAATTGCACCTTTTCTGGAGAAAATTCTAACTCTCTTCTGGTAAGCCGATCTATGTGATTGGCCTACCGGTCATGACCCATCGGCTTGCCAAACTAGAAGTTCGGCCTGCTGCTAGAGTCACTTGATTTCTGCCCCGCTGACGGCCTATCAAACCTCACATCCGGCCTGTCGATCTACGACCTTCGGCTTGCTGAACTGGAGAGTTTGGCATGCCAACCAAGCAAAAATCACCCTTTTTAAAAAATACAATTTTTTTAATGCAATTCATCAATTTTATTTTCAACAATCCAAAACATAAAATTAGAGACTCAAGAAACACCTAGGAACGGCATCATCCATCTTCTAGATCTGTCTTCTCCGAATAATTATTTAATTACAAAATTCTTACAAATTTAAAATTAAATAATAATTCCTAGACGGAGATGATAGTCCGCCATCTAATTACATGAAAAAAAAAACTTAGATACACATTCTAACCTCTAAGGAACCATAACTGGTATAAATTAATTAAATAATAATTTAATCAACCATAATTAATTAATTAATAAACATTCACCATATAATCCATAACAACATATAAATGTATAGAAACGTAGAGTGCCAACTCTCTATAAAAGTAAATTCAAGCATAGGAGAGATCAAAATCACATAATTTATACATATAGTATAATCACAAACTCGTAAATTTACGTAAAAACCATGGCTTTGATACCAATTATTGGAAAATAGTACGCAACAAAATTTTAAAATTTTTATATCGAAGTATTTTTCAAAACACAAGTTTGACATGCTATATGCATAAATTAATCAGATTTTACTAACCTTTGAATGTCGAAGAACTCCCATAATCCGTGGAGAGAAGTAACGTTCCAAAAGAGCCTCAACTAACTGGTCTAATTTGCTATTCTCTATCCACGATCGGAGTGAGTGTGGGCTTACACATACAGCTCTTCCTCAAGGTGATTCTCCTTCCAACCAATTGAGTGAACCCAAAGCTAGTGTTCGTGATTTGTGAACAAGAGCTCTTAAGGAGTTTCAGATTCTCACCAGTAGAGTATCACTCTTAATCTCTCAATTGATCTAAATAACTCATGAGACTCACTCCCTATTTATAGAGATTGGGTCTAAGGTCATTCATTATCAGATAAGGTCTCAAAAAATCGAATCAGAATCAAATTCGGATCAATTTTGGATGAAATCTGCGTAAAAACGCATGATTTTTATTTCGCATATAGGCAGGCCGAACTTGCCTCATCGGCAGGCCAAACTTTAAGATCGGCATGCCGAACTGCCGAAAAAAAATCTCAGTGAATCTTTTATTTTCCACCTGAGATTCTATAGGATAAAGTCCCAATTTCAATTCAAATAACCTAATAGAGAAGTTATGTAATTAAAACAACTTTATCTAGATAATCTCTAAGAAAATAAATAGATTCTTAATAATTCTACAAGTTTATCATGATATAATTTATTCAAAATTAAATCAACTGATAAACAGACAAGAATTATCCGATCCCAATAATTCAACAAGTTTAATCTTAAATTAATTTTGTCACAAAATTAATTCAACTGATAAACAGACATGAATTATTTGATTCTTTCAAATTTCAACCAATCTAATAAATCTAACATAAGTCACCAATAATTAGAAAAGCACGCCGTATCATTACAGGATTTTGTGAGCTAGCAAAGGGGACCAAATGGATCTATATAGTTTAAGCTCCCGATACTTATGAAACCCAATATCCCAGATATATATTTTATAATTATCAACTCCAACGGTACTCCACTAAAAGCTTGGAGCTACACTCTCGAACTCTATCGAATTACGAAGCACGTATAGCTAAGTCTCCATGACCTGTCATACTGTATCATATCCCTATAGGATTATCCATAATCGGCTTAAGGACAAGTTTTGTCTTACGTTCCTAGTTTTTTTATCTTACATTCCATTATCTTACCATCGGGAAACTTACTATCCAAAGACAGTATACCATTCAGTTACACCTATGTATCCAAATGGTTGAGCGCTTTAGTTTTTCAATTATAGGATAACGCATATAAGAGGATATCACTACTCCTAAAGAGGAGCTATGGATTTCATATCTATGAATAACAGGTCTACATCATCAAGAGTCATGCCTCCAACGTACCGGCATGCATACCACTATTAAGTTGTGGTTGTCACCCTTTGGCACATCAAAAGACACAAGTCAAGACAACGGGCTAACTATTCATCTCAGGATTATGATATAATACAAATGATTCTCTAAAGTGAATCAATTTGCCAAGACAGAATTATTAATCCAAATCAATTCACTTTATGTCCCAATCCAACACATTATCACCTATGACAACGTGCCAATTTTTCTATTCACAGAGTCCACCTCCGATGGACAAGACAAACTATCTCCCAATAGGGATATAGACAACATAACAATCTTTACATGAATAAAGTGCCCAACTTTATTCCCTCGATTGCAGATCTTATGATTTAGACCATCACCTTTAGAATCGTGTCTTCCGCATAATCTTTCCATCATATGCCCAATTCTTAAATGTTTAGACTGACAGTCTCAGACTATTGTTTGCTTATATACATTCATGAAATATGAACTTAAAGAGGATAAGATTTGGTATATATAATAAATAAATTTTTTATTTATAAAAATGTCTCCAAAAACTTATTACATTTTTACTTCTTAGGGCCTACATGTCTAACACATAGACATTTACAGAAACAGAAATGGGTACAAATTATTTCTGTCTTAAGGAGATTATTTCAAGAAAGTTGTTCAAAGGTTTTCTATAAGAAATTCTAAAGTAGCATAGGCATCTTAAGCAGGGCACTTCATGCTCTCTGCTAAAAAATCACCAAGCACAGAAAGGACATGTAGTTAATGTTCCTTACTAAAGTACTATAGGTTCCTTGATGTATGCAATGATTAGTATACGACCTGAGCTGGCATATGATGTGAGTGTGTTAAGTAAATATATGTCAAATCCTAGGCAAGATCACTAGTTGGCCATGAAATGGTTACCAAAATATAGGAATTGTACTTTAGATTATGGTTTGATATATCAAGCTAGTCTA
The DNA here is from genome assembly GCA_946598075.1 of Artocarpus hirsutus. Taxonomy (NCBI): domain Eukaryota; kingdom Viridiplantae; phylum Streptophyta; class Magnoliopsida; order Rosales; family Moraceae; genus Artocarpus; species Artocarpus hirsutus. The sequence goes on from CAMOHE010046974.1 coordinate 36,838, forward strand.
ACAAGTTTTGTCTAGATTGTTTTTTAGACTTTGATTTTGTAGGTGATAGGGAAAAAAGACAACCCACTTCAGCTTACATGATGACCTTAGAAGGAAATTGTATTAGCTGAAAGGTACATCTGTAACCAATTTTTACATTATCAAGTACCGAAGTTGAGTACATTGCTGGGGTTAAAGGCCTCAAAGAAGCTATCTGGTTGCATGGGCTATTGACAAAGTTAAGAATGTTAAAGGGGCCTCTTGGGTTTGGTGCCCTAAAAGCTGTAACATTGTACATATTGTTAATAAATAAATAAAGTGACATTTATTATTATTTTGGTTGCTTATATGTGTTATGAATACATTTATAAACATCGACAAAATTCCATGATTATTTATGTGACTATAAATTTAGCATATAAGTGATATGCTTAGGGATAAAATTTATATATAATAATCTAAATAGTCTGTAATAATTAATTAAAGTTTGGGATCTTCAATTAAATTTTACAAGCATAATCCAATCTCATTTAGAATGAAATAGTCATTATCTGGACTATTAATGTAGAGACATTGGATTAGAAGTACTTTATATAATGATTATATATTTGATTAGAGTATTCAAATTTATCACTATGATGATTATATATTTGACAGTCTTAATCCTGAGTATTTATTGGACTCCTGTTTATGACATTATGTTTTTTGATTTGCTTGGTAAGATTTGTTTTAGCACAGATCATAACTTATCATCTTGGAAACATAATGTAATAAATGGCTGGAAATAATATTATATAGATATAGAATCCATTCCTCTCCTATGGAAGTTAGAAAAATAGTTCTCTTGAGTGATAATTCAAGGTTTGGACAATAGAGCGCACATTCATAATAAGATTATGAATTAACTGTTTATTAGAGAATTATTAGAACTCAAGGATAAAGATATAATAAGAGAAGTAAACGAAAATTGAACCTAGCTCTTATTATGAACTATTTATGAAGGACTGACTTATATGAAATAATTATATCAATGGACTACTCGCTAATTTTCTTTGAGTAATTTTACTATAATCTCAAGAGTTCAGTTTCAGGTTTTTAGTGGAGTAACACTGCAACTAATAAATTTGACACATTAATTAAAGAGTTTGATTAATTGTTAGAATTATTGGAGCTTGGTTTATAGGTCCATAGGTCCCCAATACCACCTCTGTAACACTATATTGGATTTATGCATAGAATGAATTATACATATTTTGAAATTATTGAATTCTGAATTAATTATTTCACACTTGAATTATTAATGTGATACAGAAAAATATTCTCTATGAGAAATAATGTAATGTGATAAATGTTGTCACATTTAACTAAGCATTAGTTAATTAATTAATTGATTATTTTTTAAAATCTATTCTTAAATAAATGCGATTTATTTTTGAATTTAGATTTAGATATATATATATATATATATGGTTTTGAATCAAATCTTTTTATATATAGGATTTTATAATATATTAATATATATATATTAATATAAAAAAAAGGAAACGTAAAGTTACTTTCACGCTTTTACTTTATATTTATATATATATATATATATAAATAAAAGGAATCACATGAATTGTGCTTCGTTAAAAAAAAAAGGAAGTTTACTTTACATATGAATCATGTTTGACGTGATTCATTTACAAACAAAAAAACAAGAAAAAAAAAAGGGAAAGGAAAAAGTAAGCATCATGCAAAATATATTATTTCCCCATATATCTGATATGATAGTTATTTCAAATTGGAAATCAACTAAAAAATTACTAATGGCTCGTATATAAAAAGGTAAAGATAACAGTTATCGTACATTTTGCAAAATACTCAAAAAGAAAAACTGAGAGTTCTACTCTGAAAAAAAGGGTCGGATATCTCATGTGTTAAGTACATAATAGATTCAAAAAAGTGTGAGGAAAATTCATTCTTGCAGTTTGACACCTACTCATCTTTCCATTGGTGTGGAGGCCTAGATTGGAAGACTGTGGTGTCAAAGAGGAAAGCAAGGATACTCTAATAGTTTTCAAAAGGTTAGTAAAATTCCTAAAACTTTCTATTATTAATTAAAATTATATATCTATTTCTGATGAACAAAGTTTCTAGAAAATTTTTGTTTGTCAACTATCTGCACCTTCCGCTGCGTTTCATATTTTAATTCCAACAAATGGCATTAAAGCGAGTTATAGCATATATAATTTTAATTAACATGATTTTATTTTGATAATATCATGTTTTTTTTTATGCATGTTTATGGGTACTTTGCATCTTTGTAATTTTTATTCATGTGATGAATGGTTATTTAATGAATGGATTTTTAGTCATTAATTATAAAGTCCTTTTGGATTGATAATTTTATATTCAGTTTGATTAGATCAAATTTGTGTAAGCCCATAAAGGGGTATAGGCTTTTTTTGTAATTTATTGTTATTATTATTATTTCTTTTTTTTTTTTATCCTCTCCTTCACCTGCTACACGTGGAGCGATGAAGAAAAAAAAGTTCATTGGATCTTTTGGCCCAATTGAGAACTTTGGGCCTGTGAAATTTCAAAGGTTACCCAGCAAATTGTTGCACAATAAACCATCCGATGAAGACTACAAAATTGGAGTAGAGAATTATGTATAAATTACTAGAAGACCCCTGTAATTTTTTTCCTCTTATTTTTTTAATGGGTTGTAATTTTAATTATCCAAAAGGACCCAGTCAAAAATTCATTGTTTATTTTCATGCTTTATTTTCATGTGACGATTGTGATAATATATTTATGCATTATAACATGTCATCTAGAAAAGTGCCCGCTTATAGTTATTGTAACATGACATGCATACACTTGCATATTATTTTTTTTTATAAAGGTGTTTATAAAATGATTTAATATGTGTTAGAATTGATTTAATGAGATTAAATTAATTGGGTTGATTTTATAGAATCTTAATTTATTAATCAACCGAATAATATGAATTTAGTTTTAATAGTTAAGACTTGGTAAAATTCACATTAGTTCTAAGTTATCTAATTTTAAATTGTTTAATGTTGGGTAGCATAGACAATTTATAATAAATTTAGATTTTTAGAAAATCTAGTAGTTTATTTAAGTGTAAATAGAATTAGATTTTATTAACACATAATATAACCTAGTAATTAAAAATCATTTTTATACTAGAATTATGAAACATATGATGTTTTATAAGATAAAACACATCTTTTAAAATAATGAATGGGAGAAGATAATATGACAATATAACATACGATCTCCACTATTAGCACAACGCCGTGAAATTTAGGTAGCGCCTCAGGACGCTTTGATTCCGTCCTCTCTACGGAGAGCGTCCATTTAAATCAATATCAAGGTTGAATTCCTAGAGATAGGATTTAATAATGTATTTCAAAATTGACCTACCCTACAGCGGCAATTTTGAGTTAAGTTATTAAAATCTAAACTAGTGGGTTACACTCATAAAGACATAATTAAATTGTTAATTATATCTTGACCAAAATAAACAATTATTAATAAATATAGAAAATATGAGATATTTTGAATATATTTATTAATTGAGAAAGTCTCAATTCAATTCATAAATAATTTGACCTACCCGACGGCGGCACTTTATTTATTAAAATTAAATAATCGTGGAATTAGTAAAATATTATTTCGTGTTTTTTCATATGCATCATGCATCACGTTTACTATTCCAAAACATATATTTATGATGTTTATGGAACCATTTAATTTATGTTATTTTATTCATTTATTACAACAACAATGTCTAATACAATCATCGCTATTCTCTCAAATGAAAAATTAACCAGAAGATAATTTTGTCAAGTGAAAGAGTAACATGAACATTGTATTAATTTGCAAAAATAACAAGTTTGTCCTGATAGAGGAATGTCCTCCATCGCCTCCTACCAATGCTCCTCGTAATGTACGAGAAGTATATGATCGTTGGATAAAGCAAACAACAAGGCCCGCTGTTATCTTTTGGCTGGCATGTCTGACGTGCTTAAGATGAAGCACGAAAGCATAATAACTGCTTATGAGATAATGTAGTCTTTGCAAGACATGTTTGGCAAGCCTTCTGAAAAGGCACGCCGTGAAGCCGTCAAGGCGATAATGAATACCAAAATGAAGGCACGGATGTCGGTCAGAGAATGTTCTCAACATGGTTAACTATCTCCATGAGGTCGAAGTGAATGGGGCAGTGATAGATGAAGCCACACAACTGGGGATAATTTTAGAAACCCTCTCTCCTGCGTTCCTTCAGTTCAAAAGCAACTATTTCATGAACAAACTAAAATATAACATAACTGAGTTGCTTAATAAGCTTCAAACCTTCGAGTCTATTTCGAAAGAAAATACTAAAGAAGCTAAGGCAAATGTTGCAGAAGCTCAACCCTCCTCTTCTGCTCGAAAGAACAAGAAAAGGAAGAGCACTGAAGGAAGTGGTAAGTCTAAGAATGGAAGGCATCCTAAGAAGAACAAAAGCAACAACAAGAGCTCAAAGCAAAAGAAGCCTAAAGGAAAATGTTTCATAGGCATTGGAAGAGAAACTACAAGAAGTATCTTCAAGAGCTCAAAGAAAAGAAGAATAACGGTAAATCAGATTTACTCGTTTTAGAAGCTTATTTAGTTGACGATGATACTTCACCTGGGATAATTGATTCAGGGGCAACTAACCATGTTTCCTCTTCTTTGCAGATGCTTAGTTCTTCAAGGGAGCTTGCCGACAGGGAATAAACGATGAGAGTGGGAACAGGAGAGGTTGTTTCGACAAGAGCAGTGGGAGTTGTTAAACTTTATTTTAGAAACAAGTTTTTAATTTTGGACAATGTTTATTATATCCTTTGTTTTCGTAGAAATTTGATTTCTGTTTCTAGGTTATTTGAACAAATGTTTAATGTTTCTTTTAATAATAATTATGTTAATATTTCTAGAAATGGTTTGAATATTTGTTTTGCGCATCTGGAAAATAGGCTTTACACTTTAAGGCCCAACGAAAAATCACTGCTCAATACCGAAATGTTTAAAGTTAAACAACCAAAACCCAAGAAGCAAAAGATTTCTTTTGATAATGAAACATACCTATGGCATCTTAGATTAAGTCATGTTAACCTTGACAAAATTAATAGACTAGTAAAGGATGGTCCTTCAAAAGAACTAAAAGTTAGTTCTCTACCAGTTTGTGAATCGTGTCTTGAAGGTAAAATGACTAAAAGGATTTTCTCTGCAAAAGGCAAAAGGGCCAAGGAACCACTTGAGTTAATACATTCAGATGTCTACGGTCTAATGAATGTACAAGCATGTGGTGGTTATGAATATTTTGTCACATTTATTGACGATTATTCAAGGTATGGTTACATATACCTAATGTAAAGGAAATCTAAAACTTTTGGAAAGTTCAAAGAATTCCAAGCAAAAGCTGAAAAGCAATTAGGAAAGATGGTGAAGAGTCTTTAATCTGATCGAGGAGGGGAATGCCTTGATACTAAATTCAAGGACTATAGATACAACATGGTATTCTATCACAACTCACCACACCTGGAACACCACAACAAAATGGAGTTGTAGAGAGAAGAAATCGGACGTTGCTTGATATGGTGAGATCCATGCTCAGCTACTCATCATTACCCACTTCATTTTAGGTATATGCACTACAAACTATGGTATATCTTCTAAACATAGTTTCATCTAAGTCTATTTCAAAAACACCTTTAGAGTTATGGAATGGTCGCAAACCTAGTATGCGACATATCCATATATGGGGATGTCCAACACGTGTGCTAAAGGGAAAGATCGGGAAGCTGGAACCACATTCTGAAGTATGCTTGTTTGTGGGATACCCAAAGGGAAAGAGGGGAGGTTTGTTTTATAGTCCACAAGAAAAGAAGGTATTTGTATCGACAAATGCCACTTTTCTCGAGAATGATTATATGACAAACTATAAACCTCATAGCATAGTCGTACTTGAAGAGTTACTTTCTGATCAGATCAGAACACAACTGACAACCGTTGTCGAAGGAAAAAATGAGGAGAACACATCTCCCGATTAGAATGTCATACCACCTCGACGTAGTGGGAGGGTTGTGAGACCACCTGCTCGCGATAGGAAAATTAGAGAAACACATGTTGCCATCTCTGATAATGGTGAAGATGATCCATTGACATATCATGATGCAATGGAAGATTCTAAGAAGGAGAAATAGCTAGAGGCTATGAACCTTGAAATAGAGTCCATGTACTCCAATTTAGTTTGGGAACTTGTAGACCTACCTAAAGGGATAAAACCCATAGAGTGCAAGTGGATCTACAAGAAGAAAAGAGGAGTGGATGGGAAAGTTGAGACTTTCAAAGCTAGGCTAGTGGCAAAGGGTTATACCTAAAAGGAGGGAGTTGACTACGAAGAAACTTTCTCACCTGTAGCTATGCTTAAATCCATTCAGATTCTTTTATCCATTGCTGCTTGTCTTGATTATGAGATAAGGCAAATGGATGTCAAGACTGCCTTTTTGAATGGCTATCTTGAGGAAAGCATCTATATGGTGCAACCAAAAGGGTATGTAGCAAAAGGTCAAGAGCAAAAAATTTGCAAGTTGCAGAGGTCCATCTATGGACTCAAGCAAGCTTTAAGATCTTGGAACTTGAGATTTGATGAGGTGATCAAATCTTATGGTTCGATCAGTACATTGATAAACCTTGTGTATACAAGTACATCAAAGATAAGAAGGTGGTCTTCTTAGTTCTTTATATAGATGATATCCTACTCATTGGGAATGATGTAGGCATATTATCTAATGTAAAGAAATGACTCGCCAACCAATTCCAAATGAAAGATTTGGGAGAGGTAAGTTATATTCTTGGAATCCAACTCATAAGAGATCGTAAGAACAAACTGTTGGCTCTGTCTCAAGCATCGTATATCGATAAGGTACTTATCAGATTTTTGATGCAAAACTCTAAGAAAGGTAATTTACCTACACGTCATGGAGATTATCTTTCAAAAAAGTAGTGTCCTAAGACACCTCAAGAGGAAGAATGCATGAGATGGGTACCCTATACATCTGTAGTGGGAAGTCTAATGTATGCCATGTTGTGTACAGGACCTGACATTTGCTATACGGTGGGTATAGTCAGTCGATATCAATCCAACCCAAGATTAAATCATTGGGTAGCAGTTAAACATATTCTCAAGTATCTCAGGAGAATGAGAAACTATATGCTGGTATATTTCGGTGAGAATTTGATTCCCATTGGATACACTGATTCTAATTTTCAATCAGACAAAGACACATGTAAATCTACATCTAGATCAGTGTTTACTTTTAGTGGTGGAGCCATAGTTTGGAGAAGCATCAAACAATCTTGTATTGCTGATTCAACTATGGAAGCTAAATATGTGGCTGCTTGTGAAGCAGCTAAAGAAGCTGTTTGGCTCCGTAAGTTCTTAAATGACCTAGAAGTAGTTCCAAGCATGGATAAACCACTCACACTGTATTGTGATAATAGTGGTGTAGTGGCAAATTCAAGAAAACCTAGAAGCCACAAAAGAGGAAAATGTATAGAGAGAAAATATCATTTGATCAGAGAAATAGTACACTGAGGCGATGTGGAAGTTGTGAAAATGGCGTCAAAAAACAACCTTGCCGACCCTTTCACCAAGACGTTACTTGCAAAGAGCTTTGAGGCACACTTGCAATTCTTAGGTCTTAAAGACATGTCTCACCTGCTTTAGGGCAAGTGGGAGATTATTGGGTTTGTGCCCTAAATGCTGTGACATTGTACATATTGTTAATAAATGAATAAAGTGACATTTATAATTATTTTGGTTACATCTATGTATTATGAATACATTTATAAACATCAAGAAAATTCTATGATTATTTATGTGACTATAAATTTAGCATATAAGTGTTCTACGCTTAGGGATAAAATTTATAGATAATAATCTAAAAAGTCCATAGTAATTAACTAAAGTTTGGGATCTTTAATTTAATATTACAAGTATGGTCTAATCTCATTTAGAATGAAATAGTCATTTTTTGAACTATTAATGTAGAGACATTAGATTGGAGGTACTTTATATAATGAGATTATATAGGACTAAACTAGATAAATTATGAATCTCTAATAATCATCTATTACAAATAGAGTATTCAAATTTATCACTATGATGATTATATATTTGACAGCCTTAATCCTGAGCATTTATTAGACTCCTATTTATGACATTATATTTTTTGACTTGTGTGGTAAGATTTGTCTAGGCACATATTATAACTTAACATCTTAGAAATATAATGTAATAAATGGCTAGGAATAATATTATATAGATATGAAATCCATTCCTTCCTCATGGAAGTTAGAAAAATAGTTCTCTTGAGTGATAATTCAAGGTTTAAACAGTAGAGCGCTCGTTTATAATAAGATTATGAATTAATTAATTGTTCATTAGAGAATTATTGGAACTCAAGAATAAAGATGTAATAAGAGAGGTGAAGGGATATTGAACCTAACTCTTATGATGAACTATTTATGGAGGACTGACTTATATGTAATGATTATATCAATAGACTATTCGCTTATTTTCTTTGAGTAATTTTACTATAATCTTAAGAGTTCAGTTTTAAGTTTTTAGTGGAACAACACTGAAACTAATAAATTTGGCACATTAGTCAAAGAGTTTGATTAATTGTCAAATTTATTGGAGCTTGGGTTATAGGTCCATAGGTCCCTAATACCACCTTTGTAACACTATAATGGATTCATGCATAGAATGAATTATACATATTTAGTTTGAAATAATTGAATTTTGAATTAATTATTTAACACTTGAATCATTAATGTGACACAGAAAAATATTCTCTGTGACACATAATGTAATGTGATAAATGTTGTCACATTTAACTGAGCATTAGTTAATTAATTAATTGATTATTTTTAAAATCTATTCTTAAATAAATGTGATTTATTTTTGAATTTAGATTTAGATATATATATATATATATATATATGGTTTTGAACCAAATCTTTTTATATATATAAGATTTTATAATATATATATATATATATATATATTATAAACAAACGTTTACGTTTTACTTTATATATATATAAAACAAATCATACTGATTCGTTTAAAAATAAAAATAAAAATAAAAATAAAAATAAAGAAGAAGAAGGAAGTTTACGTTTTTCCAACGTAACTTATATATATATATATATTAAAAGTTAAACGAAATTTTTTTAATTTGTTTTTTTTTAAGGAAAAGAAAAAGGTATGAATCATGTAAAATATATCATTTCCCTATATATCTAATATGGTGGTTATTTCAAATTTGAAATTAATTAAAAAATTACTAATGGCTCAAGTATAAAAAGGGAGAGATAACAGTTATCTCAAAAGATTTTTTATTCACGTAACTTTTACAGAATACTCAGAGAGAAAAATTGAGAGTTCTTCTCTAAAAAAAAGGTCTGCTATCTTATATATTGAGTACATAGCAGATTTATAAAAGTGTGAGGAAAATTCATTCTTATAGTTTAACGCCGGAGGCCTAAATTGGAAGATCGTGGTGTCAAAGAAGAAAACTAGGATACCCTGATAGTCTTTAAAAGGTTTGAAAAAATTACCAAGGCTTTCTATTATTAATTAAAATTATAAATCTATTCTTGATGAACAAAGTTTTCAGAAAATTTTTGTTTATCAATGATCCGTTCCTTCCGCTGCGTTTCATATTTTAATTCCAACATGTAAATGGTGGATTAGTATGCCTTGATGTGATTTAAATTTAATTAAACATTTTGTGGTACATTTAAAAGTTATCTCACATTCAGTTATTTTTATTTGTTATTTTGAATTTTGAAACAAATAATGTGTTAAATGTCCAATATGTCTCTTTTAAAAAACCATGTATTGGAACATGATTTTCACTTCGTAGAACCACATTTTCTTCTATTTAATCCACTTTCCCCTCCTCTTCTTCACTCACTCTTTCTCTTTATTTCCTATCCCTTTCTCTCTTTCTTATCTCACACTTTTTCTCCCTCTTTCTCTTCTTTCTTCATTTTTATTTAAAATTTGAGAAAAAACTTTGAACCTTAGCTGGATTGGAAGTTCAAGAAACGAGATTCGATGTTCATAAACTTGATTTAAAGCTCGGATTTGAGGTTAGTTTACTAAATTTTCAAAATTTCAAACTTTTTTCCAATTCTCTAAATTTCATTGAAATGTTGAAATTTGAGTTTTTAAAACTTAGAAAACCTTCAATCCAAGTTAGTAGAGCCCAAATCATTTAGAATCTGGGCTTGATTTCACGAAAATTGGGTAAAATTACATTTTTTTTCCATTTTTGGATTTATTAAAAAATCTTTGCATAAATCTTGTTTAAAGTTGTTTAAAAGTGTTCTAATATGTTTTATTATCATCTATGAATATTACCCATGCTTGAGAATTAAGAAAACAGGTTTAGAATGAAATTTTGGATTTGGGGATGCCGAGACTTGAAGTCTCAGGTCCTCAGATTTTTTTTGTTCGACAGGCTGATCTTAAACATCAGCAGGCCAGACTCATGAGTTCGGCATGCCAGATTCATACCATCGACAGGTCGAACCTGGGCAAGTCCAGCAGGCTGGTGCTGCATGGTCGGCAGGCCGAATTATGAGAATAGAGAGGTTTGGTAGGCCGACTAGATTTCATGAAATTTTGCTATTTTTCACTTGTTTTTCATTGTTTAAAATCTAGATAAAGATTTTAACCTCATGATATCATTTTGTAACCTTTAAAGGCATACTAAGACACCATGAGATAGCAAAGTACTATAGATTACTCTGAGTTAGATATTGATAAAGCTTAGTTTACTTTTAAGGTTGATCGTGGTTCCGTGGAGCTAAAATATAACAGGTCGGGACTGTGGTATTCGGTCACAATGCAGAGTATCGAGGTAGGACTTCTAACCCTTCTTTGGTAGCCAGGTGTTTAAATGGTTTTGGCCTTAAAGATTCTTTCAAAATGCTTTAAATATTTTCAAAGAGGGCCTTGGCCACAAAAGACTTATTGCCAAATGATTTCTTTCAAATTGATTTTTAAGGAATGGTTAGAATGAACTTCTTAGTATTTTTCATCTCTTGTTGAAGAATGAATTGTCATAATGAATCAAATAATGAACGTAATGAGAATATCTAGTAAAATGGAACATAATAATGATAAGATACTAGACATGTCGACTAGCACCGTCCAAAATGATAAACTAGAGCATGATGCCATACACAAATATCTAGTCGTAGAGAGTGTGATCTTAGGGGCAGGTCTCGAAACGCAATTGGGCCACCATGGTAGTGATACTATGGTTTTGCTAAAGAACAAATAATAAAGAATAATTCCATATGAATAGGGATTCTAAAGGTAAGGATGAATTTAAATACGTTTTATTTATCTTTCTAAAATTTTGCGAATTATTTTTAAATATGAGAATTTATGTTTAGAACTAATGTTTCCTAAACTTAGTCTTACTGAGCCTTCCGCTTACATTTCGTTATTTGTTTTAAAAACCATTCCCCCTAGGTGGATTACAGCTTAGGATCGATTGGAAGGCGACAAGACAAACATGTGAACTGTAGGAATTCTGTTTTGGTTATTTCTTCATTTTAAAAAAGGCATGCATTATTTAAATCTTTATCTCTCACATTAGACTGTGATTGTAATATTTTATTATCAATACCATGTGTGTGTACTAATGTGGGTTCGGTATTTCAAAGTAACGATAATTGTTTGAAGAGTTTTTAAAACTATCACGTTTTTCAAAATAACCCAAAACTTTTAAATAGTGTTTTAATCAAAAATTTTGGTTTAATTAATGTAATTAATTCACCACGCCACCTCCCGTACTTCAAGGCATGACATGTGGCTAAAAGTTTTTGAAGCGTGGGTACAAGTCAAGGTAAAATAATAATTATTTTGTATTAAAAAATCAGCTTAACTTATTTATAAGCCTCTTTCCGCAATAATGTTTTGTGTTGCATAAGGGTGTTTCTATCCATACCCTAACTATACGTGGATAAAGATCATGTGGCTGAAACTCTATTTTCTTCTAGTAAGTAAACTTCGCATCTTTGACAAACCTTTGCACACACTAGTACAAAATGTGGATTCCACAACGGTTTATAACAGTCGTGGAAAAATTTCACGACGGTCAAAAAACCGTCGTAGAAACCTCTGTCGTGGAACATGATAGACTTTTCACGACGGTTTTTTACCGTCGTGGAATAGATTAATTGGCGTGCGTGGCAAGTGGAACTGTAATTTTCCACGACGGTTTTTAGTAAAACCGTCGTGGAAGCTATGTCTTCCACCATGGTTTTCGTGGAAAACCATCGTCGAAAGCTAAACTACCACGACGGTTTTGTGGAAAACCATCGCGGTAGCCTTGGCTACCACGATGGTTTTGTACGAAAACCGTCGTGGTAGCCTAGGCTTCCACGACGGTTTTCATGGAAAACCGTCGTGGTAGCCTAGGCTACCACGATGTTTTTTGTGCAAAACCGTCGTGGTAGCTTAGGCTACCACGACAGTTTTTGTGGAAAACCGTCGTGGTAGTCTAACTACCACGACGGTTTTTGTGAAAAATCGTCGTGGTAGACACCTCTACCACGACAGTTTTTTTAAAAAAGCGTCGTGGTAAATACTCTTTCACCTCGTGTATTACGACAATTTCTTCCATAAACTGTCACGATAGACATCTTTTACGACGGTTTCGTACAGAAATCGTCGTGAAAAAATTGTCTACTATTTTTTTTTCAAACATTTTATTTTTGCTACGACCCAGAGTGGCCAGCCCGTGTGTTAAGCATCCAATGGCCTAGAATGCAATATACTTTAATTATCTCCATTTTCAGCAGAACTTTGACTATATATCAATAATATACAAAAATGGCCATAACTTTGAAAAATGCAGTAAATTGTTTGAAATTGTTAGACATAAATTGACATATATA
>CAMOHE010046975.1:0-28654 GCA_946598075.1 Artocarpus hirsutus
GGAAGAACGCCAAGGAAAGAGAATTTTAAAGGAATAAGTTATGATTTTTAAATTTTTAGTATGTTTATAACTTTAAGGATATGTTTTATAATTTAAGTATAATTTTATAAAGTTTGTGAATGTTTGTTTAATGTATTTTTATCAATTTTCTTCCGCATTTGAAGTTTTAAAAATTTGTTATCAAAATTTTTTTTTAAAAGGTTCGGCCTGCCGACCATACTGGTCGGACTGCCGAAGTTTTTCCAATCGGCCTGCCGGTTGCCAAGCATCGGCCTGCCGATCTTGCAGATTTTGAAAACCCCATTTTTGCAAGGCCTCGGATGGCCTGCCGATGGGTGACCTTCGGCCTGCCGGTTAAGTTCGGCCTGCCGAAGTTGAAAGTTCGGCCTGCCGGCCGAGACATGTTCAAAGAAATTTTATCTTTTGTTTTTCAAGTGCCATTTAATTTTAAATAATATTAGCAAACTATTTATACAATGTCTATGGGAAAAGCAAATTGTTTTAATTAAGAAAGATTATAATTTCTTATGAATTGTATTTGTATATCTTTTGTATATTTCTATAAAAAAAAAATGTATGCAAAGATCTTGGGAATACTTTTCCAAATTATGTTTTCAAATTCATGTTATCAATTACAATAGTTTGCTCCAACTAATGTTTTAAAGAATGAATGTAACGATATCTGTGACGTCCGAAAAGGAGGCGTCTCAAATACCCTAATTAATTACAACGTCATTTAACACTAGAGAATCTCTTTTAATGTCTGTAAAACTTTAGAAACAACTTCTAATTGCCAATACATATAGAGCCCATCTGGTATAGCTTTTACTTCATTTCTTTAAATAGTAGAAGAATAGAAATAAAAGCTGTTGTTTTTTAGTAAGTGTTTAGAAGAATATTTTTAAAAGAGCTTAAATGGGTCGATATAGTTTAAAATTTTTTTTTAGGTTATAAAAATGTTATAATAAAGTTTATAATGTTTTGTGAAAACTCTATTACATGTTTTATAATATATCTCAGGGGTGTTTTTTGAAAAGTTATATTTTATGACTTTGACTGAAAATACTTTTAACAGATCATTCAAATATTTCTAAAAGTAATTTTTAAATTTAAAAAGTTAAAAACAGCTTATAGAAAAATCTCTCAAACAAGACCATAAACATGTATGTGTCCTAAAAATGGAAGTATAGTAGTCCCACCAAGGAAAGACGACAGAGAGAAGAGACCAATCACATCAAGGTGAGGCAAGCAGAAGCACGGATTCTGCAAACACACAAAACCAGCCAGGCTTCTCATTAATGGATATATCTTTTCATCGTTCACGGACATGCGTTAGACCAAACCCCTTGCAGATCCATCACCGCCATCCAACATACGCTGTCTCTCTCTCTCTCTCTCTCCCCCACTGTTTCACATGGCTGCTTAGCTGTACTGTTCTTCTAGACACTATACTACTATTCGCATGCTCTGTGTTCGTATTTTGTCTATGGTCTCATCGATACCACGTTAAACAATAATTGTTTAAAAATAAGTTTTTATCTTGGAAATATTATCTTAAGAGGTAATACCACAGGATCAACAAATTACATATAACACTGAATATTGGGGAAAATAATGCATGCTAATTAATTGGTTCTATTGGAAGAGCTTAGTATAAATCCACCTTTTTTATATATGGATTTCAGAATATTGGTTTAGAAAGGCTAGTTGGGTACAAGCAATAAATATTAAAGGATTCAAATCCTCATTCCAATTTTATTATCTTAAATTGAGTACTCTAATCAATCTTATTATAACATATTATTAAAATATAGTCTAAACCAATCACATTAATTATAACACATTATTTAAAAATTTGAAATAATATCTACTTTACTTTTGTATGCTTTTTTTAAATAATATGTTGTAATATAATTGGTTAAACATTAACACTAATAATTGGTGAGAAAAAAAATTATATAAATATATTAGTCTCGGATAGAAAGCCAAAAAGATAAGATAGAACTAGATCAATAATATATTTAACGGATTTGCATGCATGCTCTCTATTACATGATTCTCTCGCCCTCTCTCTATATAAATAATATGTTCACAGTATCTATAATATCCTATGTTTTGGACAGTTTTCAAGATTCTAGTGGTGAAATTCAAGTGATGCTACAATTTTTACTTTTTAAGTCCACAAACAATTCATTTTAATTTTTGAATTGACAAATTTACCCTTGAAACTTTATATCAAGGAAAACTTGTTTTGATTTCTTGGGTTTGATAAAATGAAAACTTGATGTTTTAGAAAATGCCCCTAGTTTGTGCCCTGAGACTTCCACATAAAAATGTCCTTTCAACTCGTTTTCCCTTTTGATGTTAACGGTCCAAATTAGGGGTCAAAATATTGAAAATATAAGTAAATTAAAATTATCCTTGTATCCAAATACTTTTTCTCTTTTTTTCCGCTAACTTTAGACCAGTTATTTTTTTTATGGTAAGTATAAATTGGGTTTATATAAAGGGGAAAAGTATAAATTGCATTTCAGGTCCAAAAAAATCAGCTTTAAAGTAACAAAATGATACTTTTAAAAATATAAGGTGTCATATTATTAATATTCTAAAAGTACAACATGCGAAAGTTGTCTTTTCCAAAAACATAGAATACCAAATTGATTTTTTCAAAGAGCATTGGATACTAAAATGATTTTGTCCCTTTTTAATGTAAATAAAAAGAGATTATAACTGATACCTGAGAAACTTAGCACATTCAAGTATATGAACTTATAACAAAAACCGAATTGTAGTTACGTTCAGTTAAATAAAAGAAATACCGTAAAAGTTGTATTTTCTAGCTAAGTTATACAAAATAAAATTTTCAGTTAGTGTTTAATTATAAGTTTGTCTATCAATTACAAAAGGTAAATTATTCGATTGAGGGGTCAAAATATATCAACTATGAAAAGATATAGATTTAACAACATGAATTTAAATTTTAAAGAAAATTTCAGATGGTATCTTAATTTTTGATTGATATAGAGTCGGATACAACATAGTAAATATCTTTGGATGAATAATCAAGTATGCCGGTATATATATTTAAACTTAAGGTGAGATATTCCAACTTTTCATTTTAGGTTGAGTTGGATGTAATGTTACTAGTATATTATTCCTGCAACCACAACTATGCCTATCTATGTGTTCCATATATTTGAACAAATTTATTTATATAATTAATTTCCTATACATAAGTTACTTCACTTAAGGCACCATAATTTATACCGGTATTCATGTCCACCCATTCCACCAACATGTGACACAAAGCGGATCCACCTCCGCGTACTGCAAAATGATTGCTCTGATGGTCTCTCTTGAACTTAGGATACATTAACAGAGATGAAAGCCAGAATCAATTGGAGAGAAAATTACTTCAGTAGTTTCTAAGATCCAAATCATTAGGTTTTATTATTATTATTATTATTATTATTATTATTATTATTATTATTATTATTCTATAGCATCCAAATTAGATGTTTCAAAATGTGCTTTCAAAATTATGATTTTAACTCGACAACATTGAGTGGACCTCATTATCTGTTGATATAATGTGATTGTCTATTTTATCTCGTAAGCTAGACCTCAACTTTTGCCTAATTGAATGATGTCTTTCAGCAACAACTATTCATTCTTAAAAGCCATGTTTAATTGTTCACTAATTATTTCATTTTCTACAGTATGTTATATATATGTGCGCGCGTGTATATATATATATATGGAGAGAGAGAGAGAGAGAGAGAGAGAGAGCTAGCAATTAGAAAAGCCTATTTATAATTGGTTTTCTTGCACCCCTCAGTAAATATAAAGAGAGCCTACAGATAATCAAGGTATAGCACACAATGGCTAAAGCCCATAGGTCCACCCATGGTCCATAAACCGGCACTGCGATGTATCTCTTGTTTTATTTTTATTTTTATTTTTTTTTATTTTTCTTAGTATTATCAATGTTGTGTTTTTTTTAAAGAAAAAATTCTAAAAATATATCGTAAGATTATTCAAAATATGACAAACATACCCAGGTTTTAACTAATAAAAAAAATCCTCCTAGTTAAAAAAAATATTGAAAAGCAACCCTTTGATTGCTAGGTGTTTTTAACTCTTTAAAACACTGGGTACATAATTTTTTTAGGGTTATTAATACTAATGACTTTCAAACGTTATCCCCCAATTTACTTATCACCACTTTACCTCTTAAACTTTCAAAACTCTTCATTTGTCTCTTGAATTTTAAAAATCATCACTTTGCCCTTAAACTTTTAAAGCTTTACACTCTACCCCTTGAACTTACGATTTTTCATTTAAATAGAAGGAATTAAGCCCACATGATTTTCACGTAGGCTTAATTTTATTTATTTGAACAAAAAATTAGAGGTTTAGGGGAGGCGGGGGCTAAAGTAAGGAGTTTTGATTTTTTAGAGAGTAAAGTTGTGATTTTTAAAGTTTAGAGACTAAATTAAAGAGTTTTAAAAATTTAAGAAGCAAAGTGATAATTTTTAAAGTTTAAGAAATAAAGTGAAAAAAACCTTAAACTTTAAAAATTATTAATATTAATGACTTTTTTTTATTAGTTAAGGCCTGGTGTGTTTCTCAAATTTTGAATAGACTGAAGGGATATTTTTATTCTTTATTTTTTATTTTTGTTGACTTGATATCATACTTTACCAGAGGGTCTGCATTTCAAAAATCTTTTCCCTATTCAATTCCTTTTTGGGCATAATTCAGGAAGTCATATCATTGTTGGCGCAATTATTGTCGGAATTTCAGGCTGGGGCACATCACATGACCCAACTGATTTTTTCATTATGCAAACTGTCTCAATAAGTTAAAAGTAGACCGCAGCTAATCTATTAAAGAAAGCTTTACAAAAGAATATTAGTTTACAAATGAACAATTATTAAGAAATTTCAGTACTTTCATTTCATATATAGACTTTAGTCTCATTTCCAGACATTAAACAAACTTTTAAAAGGACCTCAATGCATGTGATGGTAGGTCCAATTCTCCATAACCGTTTGCACAAAATTTAGCAAACGTTTTTTTTTTTTAAAAAAAGAAATAATCAAATTGTAAAGAAAGAAAATCACAAAAACATGAAATTAAAATTATACGTCTTCTTTTTTTTTTTTTTTTTTTTTTTGCCCCTCTGAATGTACACTTCGTGAAAGCGAAAGCACAACCGAGCAATTCCAAGTTGGCACATTGGAATAATTCAGATGCAAAACTCATTTCAATTGTTTTTCTCCTACACGAAAATCAATGAAGCCCTTGCATGCTAAAGAAAAAGTTGTTTAACAGTGGCTTGGAGTGTCAATTACATCCAAATGACGTCTTTGTCTAAGCCAGCTTTTGATGTTCGCAAAAGAAAAAAAGGGCCAAAAAAAAAAAAAAAAGGTTGAGAATGATGTGTATGTGTGTTATGTATAAATTTTTACATCTCCATCCATATATATATATATATATATACACACACGCACGAATCCATTAGACATAAAAAAGATATATAATTAGGGTATTTTACCAAATATCCATTGTCCAATTGTCAATTGGAATGCCATCCTTGGTATCAATCTAAATCAATATATATAGTCAAAGAAAGATAATATCTTTCATCAATCCATGCCGTTGAGTTTATTAATAGTTCTCAACCTTGCATTTTATTTAAAATAATATAACAAGCAAAGCTTTTATTTCCCTAAATTGCTTAAAGGAATTCTAAGGGTTCCTTTGGCATATGGAATCGGAATGATGTGGTTTTAAACTTTATGATTTAAACAGATAATTTTAAACTATGCGGTTTAAATTGTGGTTTTAAACTTACATTTGAAATATAAATATTTAAAACAAAAATAAGATATCACATTAAAAAATTAATATTTGAAAAACTATAGTTTATAATAAAAAATAAGAATGAAAGAGTTTTTACTTTAAAAAATGATTCAAAACGGTTAGAAGAAGGGGGTGTTCAAGTTCTTGAAATTGTTAGCTTCGACTGTTTCAAATGATCCTCACTGTTTTGAATTCTATATGTTCAAAAGAATTTAAAACGTTTTAAACATGCGACACATAAGTGTTCTCATCACGAGCCAATGGTGGTTAACTATAAATCCATTGTTGTGCATTTTCTCAGTTATACATCTCATCCTACAATTAGTTTTTTTTTTTTTTCCTGTTTTTGTTTTTCTGGGTTTGTTGCTTCTAAATAGCCGTCCAAACTATATACATACATACATACATACATACATACATATATATATATATATATATATATGAATTCTCCGTAGTCGTGTGACAAGCATTTTGTCTAGCTAACCTAACTACAGTTATTTAAAATGGATATACATGCAACAAAAATATTAGATCAACGAGCACATAACGTCCAGGGTTTTTCTAATTAAGTAATTAATATACCAATTAGGCAATAAACAAAAATCCTACCCATGGATTATCCCCAAATCTTCCAAAGAGTGTTATTTTTAAATTTAACATCTATCTTTGCATTGTTTATAATTAAACTAGTTATATTTAAACCCACGTGAAAATTATGCTTTTCCTAAGTCAAATTCAAACCCAATGATCAACCCTTGATTATAGTAATAATTTTTTTTGAACTTGGGAAAATATAACTAGTTTAACTATAAACAATGCAAATAGTGTTTAATTATATATATATATATATATAAAAGGAAATATAACTTGACTATAATAATAATTATTTTTTTCTCAAAGAGTGTTTTTTAATTATAGTAATAATTATTACTACATCAGATAACAAAAAATAATAGTAAGTCCATCCTCAAGAAATACTTCAAATTGGGGATTATTCAATATTCATGCATTATTATTGCAAGTGTATATAGTATAATAGTTGCCAACTAGCACTGGCAGCTGCCTTTCCGAGCTTAGCTAGCCAGCCCCATGATCACGTGATCTGCTTCTCAGACATTTTGTTCTTTTCCAGTGCCTCTTCACTATTCCTATATAAAAGCCCTCTATGCACTCCAAAAACTTTATCACACACCAATTTCCTTTCTCATCGTATATTTTCACTCTCTCTCTTTCGGTATCAAAAGAGAAACTTAACTAACACAATGGAGTTTTCCAAGTCTTACGCTCTTCTTCTCATTTGCATGCTCTTTGTATCCTCAGTCACTCCCATTCTAGGCTGTCCATATTGTGGAAAGCCCTCTCCAAAGAGAAAACCAAAGTCCAAATCCCCCCCTAAGAGCCCCATTACTTTGCCCCCCATTGTGAAGCCCCCAATTAAGGTACCCCCAGTCACCGTTCCACCAATTGTCAAGCCCCCGGTTACTGTTCCCCCAGTTACTGTCCCGCCGGTGACCGTGCCCCCCGTAACCGTCCCCCCAGTTACCGTCCCTCCGGTTATCGGTCTCCCTCCAATCATTTCGAACCCACCATCTGGCTCTAGCCCAGCAAAGCCATGCCCACCATCTTCCAAGGACACTTGCCCTATTGATACCTTGAAGCTTGGTGCTTGTGTGGACCTTCTTGGCGGGCTTGTGCACATTGGACTGGGCGACCCGGTGGTGAACCAGTGCTGCCCTGTCCTTAAAGGTCTTGTTGCGCTTGAAGCTGCAGTTTGCCTCTGCACCACTCTCAAGATCAAGGCTCTCAACCTCAACATCTATGTCCCACTTGCTCTTCAGCTTCTTATCACTTGTGGAAAGACACCTCCTCCTGGCTACACTTGCTCTCTTTAAAAGTGAGTTTGCACCTTTTACCCCTACACACATACCAAGTTACTGAATGTGTTGTTTCTTGCACAGCCCTTTTTATTCCATTATGATTGTGACATTTAGAAATTTACACTAACAGATAAGAGTTCATATATATATATATATATATATATATATATATATATTATAGGCAAAAAAGAATCCTAATCCTCGTCTTCAAATGGACTGTTAATCTTTAACTAGTACCTTAATTAATTGAGTATACTTTTGGTTAAGTTTTAATGTTAATTACATTTCAAAAAGATTCTTTCAAAAGGAGGGTTTAAGCAGAAAAAACAATAACAACCCTTTTGTCAATAATCATTGGCGTCCAAATCCAGGAAAAAGAGTATCGGTTTTTTTGTTTGAATAAGATTAGCCACCATGTCTTCTTGCTCCGTGACCGGAAATTAAGAAGTAAAGAAATGGAAGCAATTTGTTTTATGGAAAAGCAACAAAAGAGTCTGGTGTAATCAAATCAGCATTTTGCCTGGGGAAGAGAATGGAAACAATAACAAGACAAGACAGCACTTGATATTACTCTTTCTCTCTCACACACAAGAAAATTAAATTTGAACTTTTGTGTGGAGTTTTCTAGGCTAAAGTTTCTACATACTATTAAGATGTATGTTTTTAAATGATAAATCTTTGAAATTATAAAATAATATGCAAAATCGACAGAACATAAGTTTATAACAGAGTTTTAGTGGTATACATAACCAATAATACAAATCTAACAATTTAAAACAGAGTTTTACTAGTAATTTTTTTGTCATAACATACTGATTTTACTTTTTTACGGGTAATATCTATTAACCTCTATGTGAGCTTCATAGATTCTATTTTTGTGAGTAATTCTCAAAAGATTTGTTGATCATGGGATTGCAGGGTTTGAAAGTTTGATTGGTGGTGGGACAGATGCGTCATGAGAGGATGTCGAGCTTCCCTTCTCTCTCTCTCTCTCTCTCTCTCTCTCTCTCTGTGTCCATTTCTTTTTAATTATTTGTTCTTTGGTACTACATAATGCCTGGCCAAGATCTTTGTGTTCGCTACCAATATTTGCTCTTGAATTTGTGAGATTGTTGTAAGTGTGTCTTTTCTTTGACAAGGAATCAATCAAAGACGATTATTTGTGTCTCATTTTTTTTGTGTTATATATTTATTTAGCTCCTAGATTTGTGCCAACTATATTTTATAATTCGCGTGGATGCAGGATATATAATTAAGTGTGTAAGAACCTGTGTATAACATAAATGCCAAATGTAAGAGCATTATCCCTTGTGAGACACTAATTTTGTAAACCGGAATGCGAATAAGGTTCCCTCAATGCAGATAGTACATACATGAGATCATTAATGTAATATAAATCAGTCATATTTTCTTGATTTAATAAATTATTTTGAGCAATTTTATCATAGTTTACACGAATTGATATATATTGGTGACACATTCTTGATTGAGTCACATGGATCTTAATATTTTTTGTTGACACCGGATTTAATTTTTGCACGAATAAAAGTATGAATGTTGATAAATTAATTTTATACGTTTAAAATATATAAATAAATTATAATGATGGGGTATTAATATTTCGGGCTAAGAGAGAGTTTAGTGTATAATAATAACAATAATAGTAGTAGTAGTAGTAGTAGTAGAAGAAGAAGAGAAGAAGAAGAAGAGGAAAATACGTAAAATATCCCTAGTTTTGCTTAAATATAATTTATCTCCCTCTTATTATGTAAATGTTTTAAAACAGTTTATAAAATCATATTCAACCTGAAGCAATTAAAATTTTAAAAATTTCAAGATTACCATTTTGCTGCAACCAATTTATACAATTTTATTTTCAGAGAATCATTCACATTAAATTTTGAGCAAATTAGTTTAAAGGCATAAAATGTACACATTAAGGGTCGTATATTTTTATGTTAGTTTTGGATTTGATAAGTTGACGATAAAAACTAAAGACTCATAGATTTTCAGCAACACATATTTTTAGTGTTTATCACGGAGATCATTCTACCTCTTTAGCAATTTCACAATATGCACCCTAAAAATAGTGTTTCGAGTCATCTTAAATTTGACTTTGGTTTCATAATTTTTCCATGTCTATAGAGCAAATTTTAAATTTTCTAAACTAGTAAGTCCGATAAAAAAAAATGAAAGTCTTATATTTAATTAGGTGTAAATTACATGACACTGTGTTTAGTAAATAATTTCGAAATATATATTATATTATGTTATATCTCTAAAAATAGTGTATCGAGTCCTCTTCGATTTGGTGGTGGTTGCGTAATTTTTCAATTTCTATGCTATGAATTTCCTTAGTCGGCATGTTCGATCAGGAATAGTTGAAGTTTGGATATGCTTAGGTTCTAATTATATATATTTTGTGTCCTCTAAATAATTTTAAAACAAGTCATGTTATAACTTTGATTTTGAGTCCTCTCTTTGATTTGGTGTTGGTTTTGTAATTTTTCGACTTTTTTAAAATAAATTTACAAAATTTCTAGTCGTATGTCTACTCAACAAGATTTGAAGTTCACCTTGAACCCATGAGAAAACAAAAATGTGTGCTTTCAAAGTATCTATATTTTGCAACTTAGAGATGATTAGATGATACTTTTAGTGGGTTAATTATAAACTCGACATTAATTATTTATTTATGCCTGATTAGTTCCTTAGTTGTAATACCAAGTTTTGATAAGAATAGAGTAATTTAGATATGTTTAGTTCTCCTTTCTACATTTGACGTAGAATAGAAAGAGATACCATTTACTTTTTTTAGTATGTTTTTCCTAAGATATGAACTACTTTCTTGAGTGTGTATATGGTTTTCTTTTCGATGTGTAGATTAGCAAATTGCTCAAAAACGACATGAGAGATTGTAAAGACGTCCACGTTTTTATCATCCTTTTCAGAAGATTTGACAAGTAATCAAAGATACAACCACAAAATTGGGACGCATGACTAGCTATACAGTAAGCGTTTGTACTTCTCATATCTTGAATTATTGGTAATCAATTATTTTGACATGCTTGGTTAACACAATGCCATGAATTATGTTTCTATGAACTAAAGTATCTCTCTATGATGTAATTTTAGCTATGACTAATGAGATTATGATGGATAAATCTGTTCATCAATTTGGTTAATAATACTGTTAGCATATGTTGACTTAGAATTATGTTTTTTTTTTTTTGTGATTGAGAAATTTTAATTGCAATTAATTGTATGATTGCATTGACATAGGATGATATTGCTAGTCCGGCGTAAACAAATGAACAAATTTTACGAATTCCCCTAAACAGGTCAGTGTTAAAATGCCCCCAAAACAAATCCGGCTATACAAGTATGTGAATTTTGCACATTAGAAACATATCATTATTAAACAATATGCAAACTAAAAAAAATTTATTGAAATATCAGTATTCGTACAGTTTTTTTCTCCTTTTTTACACTGCCAAAGAATTCTGATTCCTGTAGTCCAGAGAAAGGACTAACTTCCAAAACACTAATGACCTAATCAGTTTGGAACAGTCTGCGACCAAAGTAAATGACAAGACAGCACATTATATCTGAAAAATGCAACTTTATCGTATTTCACGTTGGAGATATATATGATTCGTTTTATTTTAGCTTCAACTTTTACTTTAATGTTTAGAACTAGTTTAGTCATATATTAGTTTTCAAATAAAGTATTTTTCTCGAATCCCCATATGAAACTTCTTTACTTTTCTAGATTTTTCCTTAATTAATGAAAATACTTATTTGAGAATATTTTCTACAATTATAATTTACACAAAACTTGAATATCGACTGACGTATTAGAAGCGTAATTTGAGAGAGATAAATATAATTGTTGGCGGATTTGAGAGAGATAGAAGCTGGTTTTGGATATTTCCTATGGGCTCTTAGAAATATGCCATCATAATAGTTTACAGTATATCAAAAAGCACAGGTGACTGAGACAATACAAAGTCCTTTCAATAAGCTATCAATTCGGCACCCAAATACTTTGGCACTTTAACTTTTTTAGACATTAGTGGACCGCCCAACGCGCAATGCAAAATTTAGTGCTAGACTTTTGTGTGTGCAATCACTTGTCAATGAAGTGATAACATGCACGTCAGTTTTTTTCCCCCTTAAAGAAGGATTATTTAACGAAAAATCATATTATAATTCTGTCGTTTAAAAAATATTAGAAGTCCTTTCAAAAAAATATATTAGAAGAATCTTCAAGAATATCTTGTGGTTTTTAAAAGTATTATTTTGATATCCTAAGCTCATATTTTGAGAAATAAAATTTTTAACTTACTTTTTTATTAATAAATAAATCTCAAATTAATTTGTAATAAATAAAATAAAAAAAAGAAAAACGTAAATTTGATTTTGTTTCATGAATTTTGTTTTCATCTATTATTTTGAATTTCTTTTATAGTTTTTTTGAAATTAATTTGAGATTCATTAACAAAAAGATAAGTTGAAAATTTCAAATCATAAAACAAAGATTAAGGATACCACAATAACATCTTTAAAAACTACGAGTACCTTTTTTATATTTTTCAAACAAGCTACAAACGAGTCTATTTTCTATCTTATAAACGTAGGGATCAACAAGCATCCTCATATCTGTGTTCTTATATTCAGAGAGAAAAATCTATATGTTGTTATATAGGTCATATTCTTGTAATGCAGCAGCCAACTCATAGAATAACATAAAATCAATCAAAATTGAAACTAAAAAAACATTAAACAAAATTCATAATTTGTATTTAGCTTTCTACCAAAAAAATTATTTATTTGGCTAGAATATTAATGTCATATTATCCAGGATATTTTTACTTACGAGTATGTATGTAATTTTAGGACTACATCAATACTAGGGGAGACAATTTGAGTTATGACAACAATATGGCACGAAGCCTGTATGAAATTAAAGGGTTTGAGTTTGGTCAATAACAGATTGACACAATTAACATGACTTAATAAGCGGGCTTTTTTAGGAAATAAATGGGTCATACTAGGGTTAACCATCCTAAAATGATTGATACAAACTAACATAATTAACTATATACATGATTTAAAATTTAATTACGTATGGCATAATATAAGTTTATACAATGCATAAAAAAATTACTTGCTTTTATTATTTAATATTATGAATTATAAAATCTATTGATAAACTCTACTTTTTTTAATTTATAAAAGATAAAATGAATAATAATCATATTATATGTGTCATAATTGCATTTTGAACAAGTCCTAATTATATTAATTATTCAATATACCAATTTAAATGGGTTACACAGGGTGACAAGATTGATAAATGGACCGTGTTTGAGTTGACATATTTCTCTGACATGTTTAATAAATAAGTTGTGTTTGGGTTGATATTTTCAAATACGATTAATATACGGCTTGACATGAATACGACATATTTAACACAATTACACCCCTGGTTGAAATGGATTTTTTTTCCTCGATTTAGGCGAGAATTTTTAAACTTAATATATCTTAGGATAAAGGTAAATGTGAATTTGCCACTTAATAACCACGTTTAGAGAAACATTTTTTTTCAATATTTATAAGTTCTTCCCGCAAAAACACCTTTCAATATAGTGCATATGCCTCATAATGACTTTTGTTTCAATATTATTTAACCTTTATTCTAACTTAAGAGGGTTAGACAAAACCTTATTACACAAAAGGCAAAAAGAGAAAAATTAAGTCGGTTCCATATTAATCCTTAACCTACATTTTGTTGTTGTTGATGTTGTTGTTGTTATAAAATAGAATTTTGACGAGAGAGGCCAAAGAAGAAAGGCCCATATCATATGACACAACAATTAAAAAAATAATTACATAATTATACCTCATAATTTTATTTATTTCTTAATTTATTTCTTTGTTTTTAAAATTACAAAGATATATATCCTTTAAATTTTAAAAACTTAATTTAATTTTATTTTTATGAATAAAAAAAATTAGAAAAAAAACAATATAACTTCTCTTAAATAATTATGAAAAATATTATATATATTAAAAACATTAAAAAAAAACTAAAACAAAACATCAAATTTAAGCTGCAACAAAAGGAAAAAACTACGTCACCCTTTCCTTGTCAGTCACTACGTTTGACAAGCTTTTTAATGGCCTTTGCTTGGCAACCGACATGCAAAGTGGAAAAATAGGTTTCCACGTCTGTTAATTAAAAATTGACATTAAAAAGGCTTCCTTCTTATCTCTAACGTCTATCTTTGTGTGACCGACATTAAAATGCTTTTTTTGAGCATACAAGTCAAATCAATATTTTTGTTTTGAGAGGCATCCAATCAACATTCAAGGACATGAAAAGTGGCAAAATAATTCAAAATTCAAAAGTTAGAAGTTAAAAATATTTAACCTTAGTTTAATTTATTGGTTCAAATTGTGTTGATTAAAACTTTTCTAGTTTAAATAAAAAAAATCTAAATATGTGATTTTAACAATAATCTAAACTAGCGTTTAAATGTACAATTAAAGTGTTAATTTGAATAGGATATTGAATCTAAATTTAAGTTTGGATGAGTATTAGTAACTCTAGTTTGAAGCATGAAATAAATTATTTAATTAAAGAATAAACATAAATAGTAAAAATAAGTTATTTAATTAAAAAATAATATTAAGTAATAGTGTTAAATTATAAATACAAATCAATGTGAGTGAAATCACCGTTCAATGTTGATTTGAAATAATGTGGAAATGGAGGCGGTTTGAACTCTAAGTTGGGCAGTTCAACCTAGTTTGAACTATCAGTTTAGTTCAAATTATATGTTTTACCAAACATTAATTCAAACTGTAATGCCCATTTACACCAGTCTTCTACTACTTTTTAACCTTTTAAATAGTCAACCCCTATTTGGTTCGCTAGTTCAAATTATGTTAATTTAAACTTTTCTAGTTTGAAAAGAAAAATCTAACTTGTATAGTTTAAATAGTAATCTAAACTAGCGTTTTGATGTGTAATTAAAGTTTTAATTTCAATACGATATCCAATTTGAATTTGTGTTTTGATGAGCATTGATAACTCTAGTTTAAAACATAAAAAAATTATTTACTTAAAGAATAAATATGAAATATGTAAAAAGAAGTTACTTAATTAAAAAATTAAAAGTATATAATAGTGTTGAATTATAAATACCAATAGTGAAATCACAATTTAATATTGATTCAAAATATCAAAATAGAAGGGGTTTGAATCTAAATTAGGCAGTTTCGTCAAGTTTAAACTGTCAGTTTAGTTTGAGTTAAATATTTTATAAAACATCAATTCAAATTATGATGGCCGTTTAAACTGACCGAAACTAGACTGAACTAGTGAAATAAATACAGCCTAAACTTCTCCGTTTGTAATTGACTCTCATGTATCCTACTATCTCTCAAATAAAAAAAAGGGTCATATTAGGGGTGAACAAAAAACCCGAAAACCCGATGAACCCAATTAACTTTCTCAACCTAACCCGAGATAACGCAAACCCAATGACCTAACAACCAACTCAACCCAACTTGAGGTTTCATTTTGTGGGTCAGGTTAATAATTTCCTAACCCATCCTAACTAGAACACATCCAATCTATTCATATATATATATATATATATATTATAATTTTAATAAATAGATTACACATATACCAAGCCAAAAAATGCATTTTGATTATATAATTTTTAGCATCTGTGTATTATTTTGGTTATTCTTATTTTTTGTTTTTTATTTTTATTTTTGGTAAATGCTCTTGCTTGCATAAGTTGACAAATATATTTTGAACAAAAAGTATGCATATATTATTCGTTTTATATTTACACATGTTTTATGTCATGTGATGGATCTCGCATTACAAATGTAGTGGATGCTTGAGCTAAGATGCTTGGAATTGCAGATTGACAATTATGCACTACATTGGTTGATGTTTCTTAGTACCTTTGTTGTATTGGTTTCTATTATGATTTATTTGTTAGTTTATGAATTAATGTATTTTATTTGAATTTATACTATGGAGCCTTTATATTTATATAAATTTTAACTTATTTAGACAATTTTGAACCTTTGTAAGACCAATATCTTATGAATTTTAACTTTGTGATTTATTTTGGGTTAATTTTTGGTTTTGATTTTTTTTTTTAATATTACTCAACCTAACCAACCCACCCAACCACTTAAACTTTAATTGAGTAGTTTGGTTTTGAACTTTGGGTTGATTAGGTGGGGTTAAATTTAAATTTAACTCACCTAAACTTGGGTAGATTGAGATTAGAAAACTCACTCAACCTACCCGATATTCACCCCTAGTTCATATCCCTTTTTTTCATGGTTATCTTTTTGTTAGACATGTATGCCCTAAGGAGTAAAAATGTAATATGTTTTTGGAGACATTTTTATCAATAAAGAATTTATTTAGTATTCATATACCAAATCTTGTCCTTTTTATGTTCATATTTGTTAAATGTATGTTGAACAAATAAAAGTTTAAGATTGTCGGTCTAAACATTTAAGACTTAGGCATATGATGGATAGATGCGGAAGACACGATTCTTATGGTGATAGTCTAAATCATAAGGTCTGCAATCGAAGGAATAAATTAAGCGATTTATTTATGCAAAGATTATTATGTTATTTATATCACTAATAGGAGATGGTTTGTCTTGACCATCAGAGATAAACTACATGAATAGAAACATTGGCACATTGTCATAGGTGATGATGTGTTGGATCAGGACAAAAAGTGAATTGATTTGGATTAATAATTCTATCTCGGTAAATCGATTCACTTTAGACAATCATATGTATTATATCTTAATCTTAAGATGAATAATGGGCCCGTTGTCTTGACTTATGTCTTTTGACGTACCAAAGGGTGACATCCACATTTTAATAGTTATACACATAACGGTACGTTGGAGGTATGACTCTTTATGACGTAGACCTGTTATTCATAGATATGGAATCCATAGCTCCTCTTTAGGAGTAGTTGATTTCCTCTTATATGTGTTATCTTATAATTAGAAAACTAGAGCACTCAACCATTTAGATACATAGGCATTACTGAATGGTATATTGTCTTAGGATGGTAAGTTTTTCGATGGTAAGATAATGGAACGTAAGATAAAAATGGTTAGAAAGGTAAGACAGAATTTATCCTTAAGCCGATTTTAGATAATCCTATAAGGATACGATACATTATGATATGTCATGGAGACATAGCTATACGAGCTTCATAATTCTATATGGCTCGAGAGTGTAGCTCTAAGCTTTTAGTGGAGTAGCATTAGAGTTGATAATTATGAAATGTATATCTAGGATATTAGGTTTCATAATTATCGGGAGCTTGAACTATTTAGGTCCATCAGGTCCTCTTTGCTAACTTATAAAAAATATGTAACGATACGACGTGTTTTTCCAATAATTGGTGATTTATGTCAAATTATTAGATTGGTTGAAATTTAATAGGATCAGATAATTCATATCTATTTATGGGTTGAATTAATTTTGTGAATAAATTAATTTAAGATAAACTTGTTAAATTATCGGGATCAGATAATTCATGTTTGTTTATCGGTTGGATTAATTTTGAATAAATTAATTCAAGATAAACTTGTCGAATTATCAAGAATATTTATTTTCTTAGAGATTAACCAGATATGACTGTTTTAATTAGATAACTTCTCTATTAGGTTATTTGAATTAAAACTGAGGCTCTATCCTAAGAATCTCGGGTGGAAAATAAAGATTCGCATAGATCATTTATTGTAAGTTTGACAGGCCAATCTTTAAGTTTGGCCTGCCAATGGAGCAAGTTCAGTGGGCCCATCTGCCAGGTCAGCCTATCTACCGAATGATAAAAGGATCACATGTTTTCACGTAGATTTTATTAGATATTGATCCTGATTTGATTCTGATTCGAATCTTCGAGGCCTTATCTGATAAGGACTGATTCCTAGCTCCAACCTCTATAAAAAGTGGAGTGAGACTCATTGTTGTTTAGATCAATTAAGAAATCTAGAGTGAGACTCAGTTGGTGAAACTCTGCAACTCCCTAGAGAGCTATTGTTCACAAATCATGAACTATAGCTTTGGGTTTTTCTCAAGTAGTTGAAAAGAGAGCTATCTGCTTGAAGAGCTGTACAAGTATGCCCACACACACCAGTCGTAGATAGAGAATAGTAAAGAAGGCCAGTTGGTTGACGTCCTTTCGGAATGCACATCTCTTAACAAACTATGGGAGGTTTTTAGGATTTACAAAATTAGTAAGATCTGGTTAATTTATGCATATAGTATATCAAACTTGTGTTTTAGAAAATACTTTGGTACAAAATTTTAAAATTCCACCACATACAATTTTTCCAACACTTTTTGACAAACACAAAGGGTCTCTCAAGCTTTCTCTATCTTATAGAACCATTGTTATCTCTTAAATCTCTTTCTCTCTATCGGATCTCAACATAAGGTTAATGGAGGCAAGATGATGGCACAGCTTGTGGAGATCTCTCAGCGATCATTAGAAGCAGGTGAAGCTGGTGAAGGGTAGTCGCTAATAGAGGTGGATCGATCTAGCAAAAGGAGGGTTGTGAGTGGATCAAGCTTGTTGAGTGATGGCGGCGGCCAACAGAGATCTCTCTAGTTGCAAGCGACAGGGCGGATTGTGAAAGGTGAGTAAAGACAATGCTATCTAGTGAAGGGAGACTAAGTGCAAATCTAGGGAAGCAGATGATGCCGACATCAACACTCTAAAGAAAAGTGGCGTCATGGGCGGCGGGGGTGGGCGGTTATGTGTAGCCTAAGTGGTACTAGTATTTTATATGTTATTTTTTCATAATTATTAAACATTGAAACTTGTAACAGTAAACTTTAATATTAAAATAATTAAAAAATAAAAATGTTATAATTATTAAAGCAAAAAAGTCCATATATCAACCAATAGGAATTAAAAACCAAATTTGCAATATGCTAAACTTGATGTCAAATTTAAAAGATACCCTGATAGGCTACAAGATTTAAATCATAATCTCTTATGTTTTCAATGGATTAAAATTATATAACTATGCCCGGTAAATAAAGTTTTAAAAAAAGTTTTATTTGTCAACTGCTCCATTTTCACTGCGTTTTTTTATTAAAATTTCAACATTAAGCTTCTTTGATATTAATCCCTCTCTCTCCATGATATAATATGATAATTTTAGCAAATTGATCTAGACAAAGGCTGACAGCAATCAAAAGAGATAAATGAATTGCATCAATCTATACTGAACTCCTTTTAATTAAATAGATGAACAAAATCATACTAGTGTCGTAACAAATGGCCTTGCACTCTAGGCCCATAAATTTTTTTTTTCTTTTTACAATTTTAAACTTATTTATCCCCTTTAAATTTTCAAATTGCTAAATGTACAGTGAAATTCTTAGAAAATTTTAAGTTACACTTTAAATTTAACTTTCAATAAACTTACAAATCAAACACAAAATCGCAAATAAATCAAAAATTATCCATAACATTAAATAGATTTTCTTCAACAAAAATTTTAAAAAAATGAACTTAAACTTTTTTAAACTCGTTGTGTATCATCCCAAATTAAAGTTTTGGTTCAATTTAAGTCCCCTCCCCCAATGGAAACAAAAAATGCTATGGATTACTTGTTATAGTTAAATTAGAATAAAGTTTGAGTTGATTATATAATTTGATTCTCCAATATAGATTTTTTTTATTTGAATGATCATTAGTATCTGTTGAGAACTCGCGTCGATGGTTGTGTTGATAAATTAATTCTTCCGCGAATTATAATGGTGGTGGCTGCGTTGATATAGATAATTACTTGGTATTATGGTTAAATTTGATATACATAGTTGCTTGGTATTCTCCAATATAATTTTTTTTATCATTCCAATGATGATTAGTGTGTTTGAGATTTTTTTTCCTATATGTAAATATTTAAAATTTAAAATATTGATCGATGTTCAAAAAAAAAAACGATATACATTATCTAGTTATTCAAAGATCTCTATACTATCCTTACCAAAAATAATGTCGTTCAAATTTAAAACATAGATCCTCGTCCCCCTATAAAAATAACTTGTAGCAAAGGCTGAAAGCAAAAGTAAGGTGAAGGAAAAAAAAAAAAAAGTTTAGCAAAGATGAAGTCCTCGGGAGCTATTGTAGTGCTTGTTATTTGCTTTGCCGTGTGTGCTCAAGAGGCCTGCTCCTTGCAGTGGTGGAAACGGATTCCACCATCGCCTACTCCTGCCGCACCAGCCCCAGGTGGGTCGCATTCGCTACCGCAGCTACCCAAGTGGTTTCAAAAACCAACGGCCGATGAAATCACAAAATGTCAGGCGGCTCGCAGCTTCGACAAGTGGAAGCCATGTAGGGATGAAAGTGTACAAGAAAGAAGAACGGGAAATTTCACCATAGGGCCAGCCTGTTGTGGCTACCTAACCGGCGTCATAAATGGCTGCTACAGCAAGTTTCTGCCGGAATTTGAAGATGTTATTTACCCTCCTAGGGTTAAAGAGATTTGCTCTAAGTACCATTAGTTTCTCAATTCATGTGCCACCAATTAATTAGTTGTTTTCATAATTAGATGTTTTTGCCATTTGAATTGGGTAGGTTCTAGGTTTTAGGTTTTTAAGTTAGGTTTTAAGCTTTTTAATATTTATTTAGTACTTGTGTTTTTCTACGCGCTTTATACATGAATAATGAATGAATGAATGAATTATATTTTTAGTATATATTGTTTTCGTTCTTGTTTTTATTATTTCGCTTTTCTGTTTGTTGCTACACGAAATAAATAAATTGCGAGAGAGATGTATATATGGAAAACAAACGCATATTTAGGTGAAGAAGAAGAAGAATAAAGCATAGGAGATTTTAAAAACTATATATATATATATATCTATAGAGTGAAGATGCAAGTTTTTACACGTATTAACGTTTTTGTTTTTGAGATGAAAAAAAAACTAAAAAATAAAAGAGCCAGGTCAAGCAGGATGGGCAACCTAGTGCAGAACTAAAATTGATTAATGGTTCATTTTTTTTTCCTTTTCTTTTATAGGTTTTTAGAAATCATTTGTGTAAATATTAATTCCTTATTCAATATTCAAGGTTAGTGAATTCTTAGATACAAAATTTATACGTCATCACTTTTTTTGAAATTCATATTGAGGCTGACGTTTCTTTTTCTTTTCGTTCACTTGTATATTAACAACAACAGATACCATATCTAGCAGCGACACCTATATTGGTTAAAAGGACAAATTATTTGTTGTTGTTAAACACATCGTTGCCTGATCAAACGGTGGCTTGTTTTCCGGGGACCGTTTGATCGTCGCCATTTTTTTTTTCTTTTTTATCCCCTTTTTAACGGTGGTCCTCGCTAAGTGATGTTGTGATGGTGGTTCTGTTGATATGGATTACTTTGGTAATATGAAATTAGAATAAAGTTTACGTTGATGTGTTTATGTTTTTCATATATGATTTGATTATGCAATATATAATGTTATTTATTTGAATGATGATTAGCACGTGTTCAGAATTTTGCGTTGATGTTTATGTAGATATATTAAAATTGCATAAAGTTTGAGTTTATGTGATTATGTTTTTTATACAAGTTTGATTCAAATAATGTATTTATGTCTTTATTTACCATATAAATATTACTTATTTATATAGTAAATAATTTGGATCATATTGTAAATCTGACATTTACTATAAATATTTTCAAAACAATGATATTTACTTCAAAAGGTTTTAAAAATCATATCTCCCTTATTCTCCCTTAAAAAATGTCTTTATTCATGCTATACCCTTAAAACAGTTATGTCATACTACCACTCATATTTTTAGCGACGACATTATCAAAAGCATCGTCGCTAAGAGTTAAGTTGACATCACTTTTAGATGCATCCTGATTGCGAGAAATAGTATTGACGTGCCATCACAAATATTTGCCGACGACATGATGTCGTGACTAAAGATATTTTAGTGGCAACATGTTAGCATGTCATCACTATGCATTTTTTGGCAACGACTATGGGATTGTTAACAACGACACCTAATTTTGTAGTGGCAACTAATTTGATCTTTGAATTAACGAAATTATGTTTTTTTTTTTTTTTTAGCTTATAGATAACTTGCAATAAAATACTAATTGACAAGTTGCACCCCTCTCGTAAGGCAAGTTTAAGTCATGTCACACTTAAACATATATGACATTTACAAAAAGTTATGTTTCAAAAGATATCATTTATAAAAACTCTCTAAATATTTTTAGCGATGTTGTTATCAAAAGCATTGTCACTAAAATTTAAGTTGACGTCACTTTTAGATGCGTTCTAATTCTGAAAAATACGACTATCGTGCCATCACGAATATTTGCCAACAATATGATGTTGTTGCCATAGATATTTTAGTGACAACATGTTAGTATGTCATCACTATATTTGGCAACGACACTAGGATTGTTAACAACAACACCTAATTTTGTAGTGACAACTAATTTAATCTTTGAATTAATCAAATTATGTTTTTTAGCTTATAGATAAATTTGCAAAGAAATAATAATTGACAAGTTGCACCCCTTTCCGTATTTAGCTTCAAAACACTATTTTAGTGGGTGTTTGGAAAGATGGTAGGAACCAGTGGTAAGAACCACTTTTACTATAGCATGTGAAAGTTTTACACTGTAGCAATTTTTTTTTATTATTACTGTAGCATATGAGAGCATTTTACTATTCATAACTGAGTTTATGGTGAGAACTGAGTGGTTCCCACCACTCCCAAACACCCTTTTAATATTTTTTCTTTTGTTCTTTAAACATTACACCTCATTTATTTTTTGTTATAAGACCATCTTTGTAAAGTTAAATTTGTCCATTTCACGGTCAAAAGACCAGTCAATCCTAGGAAGATATAAAATTGACATGCGTTTAAAATTAAAATATATAAACTTGAGAATATCCAGAACATAGGGAAATTATAGTAAATAGCTAACTTATCAAAAATGTTGGAATTAAATAACCTACTTATAATGATATAATTAATATTAATTAGTAGGCCATTTCTAATTTCAATGTATCAAGTTTACTTTTTTTACCATTTATATAGTTTACTTGGTTATATTTTGAATTTGATGGGTATAAGCTCATAAATACATAAATTATATGACATTCAAATAAAACACTTTTTATTTATAAAAGTTTCTCCACATTAAGAAAGTTTTCTTATTAGCCCCTACAAATTCTCAAAATTACCCTATCCCAAACCCTAAACTTAAACTTAATTCTTAAATTAGTCTACCCACCACCCACTAGCTGCTAGCCACCAACCACCAGTCGCCGTCGCAAAGTAACGTCAAGTTAAAACTTGACATCATAACTCCATTCTGACAAGTCATACCGTCGTCGAGTTGAAGCGAAGAGCTAGACCATCGTTGAGACACCAGCATCATTGCAAAGGGATTCATCGTCGCAAAGGGCTGCGTTATGAATGATAGACCAACACTGTCTAAGCATCATCGAATGCTAGACCAACGCTGTCTGAGTATCATCATGACCTATGTCTTGTTCTATGACGCCGATTCAGTACAACAAGTGCCGCCCAACATGATGGCAGCATCTTCCATTCTCACAGCAGAGAATCCCAACATTCAAGAAAGAGGGGCAGGAGAGAAAAAGTACGTACTAGGGTTTTAGGGTGATATAGAGAAGATGATGGTATTTTCAAAATTTTACTTAAAGTATAAATATGAATTTGTGAAAATTTAACCTATTTATGAAAGTTATTAAATTTTAAATTTTTTTCATGTTAATTTTAATAAGTTTTTTGCTTTGGCTTGAATCCCTTATTCTCCCAAACATACAAGGTTATTTTTAAAAAACTCAAAATAAAATATGTAAAATAGATATTAGATAATACCCTAAAATACTTCAATGAATGATCATGGCGGTGGTTGTGATTGATATCGGTTACTTAGAAAACTTAAATTTGAATAAAGTTGACATTGATGTGGCCATGTTTTTGATACATAGTTTGATGCTCCAACATAGGTTTTTTTTTTTTTTTTTTGGAGGGGGGTTCTTTATAAAAAGGCCAGAAATTTTAAGCTTTGATTGAGTTATGCAATAAAAAAATATTTGTAGCGAATGTCATGACCATATCATCACCTATATTAGAAATACTCAAATATACCTTTAACATATTTGCCAATGTTCAATGAGAAAAAGAGAAAGAAAGAAAAAAATATAAGTTTAGTTTATGAGTATTTTGGTCAATATATAAAATATTACTTATGTCATTATAGCATATTTTTAAATATTTTTTAAACATGTGGCATATTAGTCCAATTGTATAATGGATGATATATAACATAAATGTCTCCTTTTAAAAAAATTGAACAATGATTAGCATGTGACTCTTTACGTATTTCTACAAAATTAAGTGTTAGTTGGATTTATACCACTAAAAAAATAATTATAATGTCATGCTACATCATCACATTATACTTAAAAGATAGCAAATATACGCTTGAGGTCCCAACATGTATTTGGCTGCCGCCATGGTTACGAGCAAGATATCGGTCTCTACTGAGGATATTACCTCATTATTGGCCAGTAACCGATATCCACCACAAACACGGCCAATATTACCCGTCAAAAAGCACCGTTTTCGATGGCAACACCCAACAAAAATACTTGAAAAAAAAATTCACAAAAATAACCAGAATATTTACTTATAATCAACAAAAAAAAAATAAAAAATACAGCAACAACCCATACCAACAAGAGAAAAGATTTTCGTGCTCAGGAAACAAAAATCTAAAAAAAAAAAAATCCAAAATCCTCAAATACGAAAATGTATTTACTATAAATCCAAAACCTGTTGCAAATTAAGATCTCCCTTGCAATGGTTTTTTGGGCGCAATGGAGGAGCTTCACGACGATATTGGCGACCCTTTGAGATTGGTGGATCTGCAGAGAGAGGAGAGAGCGCCGATCAAAGGAGATCACACAGAAGAAAGGGAGAGAATACCAGAGAGAGAGGGAACGTCGGGCGGAGGAGATTGCCCAGGGGGAGAGAGCAGATTGAAGGAGTCGTGCAAAGGATAGAGGGCAAACATTAAAAAGAAAGAGAGAGTCGTCGTCGCCAGCGACTTCAAGAGCATGACTTTTGTTGCCGTCGGGTAAGCAAGGAGGGGGAAACAGGCCGGTTGTCGAAAGAGAGAGAAAGAGAGAAGGAGGGGCGGCAGGGAAGCGAGAGAGAAGGTGGGAAGATGGCTGGGGAAGAAATGAAGAGACGAAGAGATTTCAATCCAAAGAGTAAATAAATGGCATGGGACATAATTTTCTCGATCAGCATGAGCTGAGAATTTTTTTCAACATGTACATGACAATATATATTCCTTTTTTTCTTATAAATTGTTTAAATATATAGGATACATGTATTAAGTTGTAATTAAAGTTTCAATACCTCAAATTATGAATAAAAGAATGAATAGATGAAAGATATTATTAGAGATTCAAAAAGAAAAACTTGCTCAAGTTAAAATTCTAGAAATAACTTTTGAAGTTATGCTTCTTTTTTTTTATTTTAGTCGTCAGCATTCATTTTTTGTCTAACTACCTTAAGATTTACAAAGTATACATTTTTTTAAATGATAAAATATATAGTTTGGATCTCTTAGTTAATAAACGGATTATTTTTAGACAAAGTAAGGAACATGTATAACGGGTATGGTTTTACGATGTGTAAAGTAATAAAAGAAATAAATAGATCTGAAATATTATTTAAAAGGAACAAAAAAGGAGTTAGACTGGTGATGAAATTTGATTTTCTATCAAAACGGCTTTTTATTACTTTATCTCTTTTAAAACCCTCATGTGTCATTATCTACATTCTGATTGAAAATAGACAATTTAGGTATTACAGAGTCAAAACTATATATTACACTAACCAAGTAAAATTACAGTTTGGTTCTTCGGTTCAAATAAACCCAAATATATTAACATACACACACAAAAACTAGATTAGATCATAAAAGAATGAAAGAAACTAACTGCAATATAGCTAAGAATTGATTACAAATAATGATATTATTCTAGAGAGAGTTGATCTTGGAGTTTAGAAATTTACGAGAGAGATTAATAAAGTTGAAATTAAGAGAAAACAAAAGAGGAACTAAAAGGAAAAAGATAGAAGAACATTGGGGTTAAGAGACTACGGTAGACAAATTAAAGAGATTAAGGTAAACAAATGAAGCCAAAAAGAAAGAAAGAAAAAAGAAATTAAAACAGTGGGAAAAAAGAGAGAGAGAGAAAAAAAGTAAAGCACTAAATACAAGAGGCAATAGTAGACAAATAAAAGTTAAAAAAAATGAAAACTACGGCAAAACACAGAAAAAGTTAAAAGGGGGGAAAAGAAAACAATTAAAGCTCTTAAAGGAAAGAAAGAGGAAAAAAAAAGACAAAATGTCAAAAAAAAAGAAATAATAAATAAAACACCATCGCTAAAAGACAATGATAGACAAATAAAATTTTTAAAAAAAGAAAAAATATAGACCCTTAAAATTATTAAGTTAAAAAGAAAAAAAGATTCAAAGTATGAGACTATGGTAGATATATGGAGGCTCAAAAAAAATTACTAAACAAAAAAGGAGAAAAAATATTTAATAAAAAGAAGTAAAGGAAAAAACACAAAAAAGCTTACAACAATAAATGGTGAGAAAAAACAAAAATAAAGCACTAAAGATGTAAATGAAAAGAGAATGAGGACAAAAAAAACAAAGAGAAAAAATGCGGCTGAAAAAGTTATAAAAAAATAGAAAAGCCCAAAAAAAGGGAAGATGAAAAAAGAGAAAGGCAAAAAATAACAAAACCAAGATGAAACGTTTTGGAATACAACAATGCAATATATGCACCCTTTCATTATAGTGAAAGGATAATGGTTTCTTGTTAAAATTTTATGTGACAACTATATTCTTTTTTTTTTTCCTTAGGATAATGGTTTTCTTCTTAAATTTTATGCCCTAATAAATTAATAATAATTGTAGGTTGTATTGATCTTGAGAAGAAAATTATCTAACAAAGAAAAGAAGACTTAAACATAATAAAAAGTGATCTAATAGTTATAGGCAACTTTATCTATTAATATAAGTTACGTGGACAACAACCAAAAAAAAAAAGTTATAAACAATATTATCTATTTTGAATGTGAAAAATATATGTAAATAGAAATCTAATGGGAAATAAATTGACAAGAACAACAATTCTTGATCATTTTTTAGGGGAAGTATTGAGTCAAAATTAGTTTACTACAAAAGTTATTTCAACAATAATAATAAAATAGTTAATTGAAATGCAAATTAATATAAATATTCAATGAGTAGGAAAACTATAATATAATAAAATGACTTCAAAATACTTCAAATACTTTTGAAAAAAACAATAATAAAATCAATGAGCACTTCCTAAAACTTCAATATTTGTAAACAAATGAACTGCTGGTCCATTATAATGTCTGAGAGCATTGGTTCCAACTATTGGATTAAGCTAATATTAGTTAAAATTATTATGGCATATGAAAACTTTACACTATAGCTTACTTTTTCTTAACATTGCTGCATATGAAAGTTTTATATTGTAACAACCAAAGGTGTTAGTTTTAACTGACATTGTCAAACACCATATTAGATCATCTTAGTTTTGGTGTTTAAGGTTATAGTTTCAACCACACAGTTCTAACTGCAAACAGTGTAAACCTCTCACTTGCTACTATATAAAGCAAAAGTTTGTTATAGTATAAAACTCTCACATGCTACAATGTATGGTTAAAACTTTTCTCCAAACACCACAAATGTCATTGAAAAAAACCCCAACTCCTTTCCTAGTTAACTTTCTTCAAGAAAACATAGAAAAATGAATATTGATATGAATATCGATATGTTTGTTATGTGAGGAAGCTAATCTCAGATATTTATATAATATCGAAAACATAGAAAAAAAAATTTTTTCTTCTTTTTAATGAAAAACAAAAATAATTGACACCGTATCATGAATATTGTGAAAATCTTTCATTGCAGATAAGGGGATATAACAAGGGGATTATGGAAATTTTCAATATCCTTTTTCTTGTTCAGATGGGCCTTATTTTCTAAAAGTGAGAAATAAAATAAATAAATAAATAAATACGTAAGAAGTGTCCAAGTTCTCAGGGGTTGAAGCTGGACCACTATACCCTGCGCGCATAAGCATATCGTTTGTCCCTTATTTCCAAAAAACATGTGGTGTCTGTTGATAGGGTTCCCGTTGTGTGAATCCAAAGAGATAGAGAGTCCTTGTTTTTATCCTTCTACATATTTTGCGATTCAGGCTTAATAATTCATTTACCTTTTTATTTACCGTGTATGCGGTAAATACTATTTACATCGTAAATCTATTATTTACTATAAATATTTTTAAAACCTACCATTTATTTTAAAACATTTTAAAAATCTGTTATTTCTCTCATTCTCTCCTATATTTTCCAGAGAAAATTTAATTAGTTTTGGTAGAATATAGCACATCCAAAAAAAAACCACGAAATGCCAAGGCAAAAAGATATTGATGTGGATGTATTTGGTCTCTCTTTCAGAGGAATCCCACCGAATTGAATTTTTACTATTTTGTGTCATCTACTTTCTTGCGCTAAGTAAATTGGTAAGATCCAACCAATTCTTTTTTAAGTTAACATAACAAGAGAATGTGCAAGAACATGAGATCAAGGATACTTCCGTAGATATTAATAGAGAAGAAAAATTGATAGAAAACGAAAGAATAAAAGACTAAAATCCAATAAAACAGAAGCTATAGAATTGATA